>APFE031357309.1:193206-241040 GCA_000404065.3 Pinus taeda
ATCTCCAACATCAGCTTTCCTTTCCTGCACCTGTTCATGAAAGACTACATCTCTACTAGCAAATATCTTACGAGAGTCAGGATTGAACAATTTGTATGCCTTAAACTCTGTGCCATAACCAACTAAGATGCATTTAGCTGCCTTAGGGTCTAATTTCTTTCTATCAGCTTTGGGTACATGTGCAAATGCCTTTGACCCAAAGACTCTTAAGTGATTTACTGCTGGTTTAAATCCATATAAAGCTTCAAAAGGGGTTTTGAAGCCAAGAAACCTAGTAGGACTTCTATTTTTCAAGTATACAGCAGTATTTATTGCTTCTGCCCAAAACATATTAGATAGACCCTTACCTAGCATCATGCTCCTTGCACACTCCACCAATGTTCTGTTTTTACGCTCTGCAACTCCGTTCTGCTGTGGTGTATGCGGCACTGTATATTGCTGAACAATCCCATGATTTTTGCAGTATTTCATGAATTCCTTTAATTTGTATTCTCCTCCTTGATCAGATCGGAGAATTTTAATACTTTTTTCCAAACTGTTTTTCTACCAGGGTTTTGAACTCTATAAAACATTGGAAAGTCTGACTTTTCTTGTTTAAAAATAAACCCAAGAATACCTAGTGCAATCATCAGTAAATAACAAGAAATAGTATGCTCCCCCTAGCGACCTTGTCTGCATGGGACCACATACATCAGTGTGCACTAGCTCTAAGATTTCTGTTTGCCTCCTCCTATCATGCACAGGAAATTGTTCTATGTGCATCTTTCCTAGGGCACAACCATCACAATTCAACTGAATGTTACGAAAGATGGGGAGACCTTCGACCATACCTTTCTTTTGTAACAACATAAGATCCTACAGATTCAGATGACCAAACCTCTGATGCCAGAGTTGCTCAACTGTCGACTCTCCTGCAACCATGGCTTGCTTTGGTATACTTTTTGCATCCAACCTGTACAGGCTTCCTACTCGCATGCCTGTTGCAACAGTTTCATCCCTGCAATCCTTTATCACACAGTGAGTTTTGAAGAATTCAACATGCATATCCTGGTCAGCCATCATGGATACAGATATCAGGTTTTTCTTTATTCCAGGTACATATAACACATTTGAAAGGTGACTGATTTTTCCATTAGGCAACTTAACTGAAATCACCCCATGACCTTTAATCTAATATCCATTATCATCCCATAGATATATTTTTGATCCATTTATAACTTCTTCAAGACTGTCAAAAAATTCTTTATTCCCTGTCATGTGTGATGATGCTCCGGAATCGACATACCAGATGTCATCTTCGTTTGATGCTGCTAGGGCACAGTCGACTGTGAACAATCGAAATTCATGACTGAAGTCTTCTTCTTCTTCTACAAAATATCCTCTGTGTTTTGGATTTACCTGTCTCCTCCTTGCCTCATCAGCCTGCTTCTTATGATAACAATCTCTCTGTATATGACCCATTTTCCCACAATAAAAACATTTATTTTCATAATGATTTGCAAGCATACCTTTCTGAGAGTGCGGATTCTTCTGTGATGTTCCTCCTCTTCGCTTTGATCGCTGCTGTGACTGCCTTCCTTTGGATAGTCTTCGTTTTGCCACCAGCGCGAGATCTTCACTTTGGGGGTTGAGATTCAGGTTCTGCCTTCGATCTTCCTCTTGCTGCAAGATCGCAGTGAGATCATCGAACGAGGGTGCTTTCTCCCTTGCTGAGACTCCAGTGATGAAGCTCTGAAAATCATCACGCATCCCATTCATCGTAATTGCAACAAGATCTTCATCAGCCACCTCCACTCCAATGGCCCCCAATCCGTCTTTAACATCCTTAATTCGCGCTACAAATGCAGTAGCAGACTCCCTTTCGTCCATTCTCATCGAAAATAGCTTGCTTTTCAGAGCCAAAACTCTGTTTGTATTATGGGTTTCATAGAGATTTTTGATTTTCGTCCAGATCTCGGTGGACGATTTACAATCTCTGATGTGTGCAATGACATTGTCTTTCACAGACATCTTCAGCAGGACTTTGGCTTTGTTTTCTCGTTTTTCCAAGTCTTCCCTCTCGTTTTTTTTTGTGGTTGCTGTCAGCTTCTGCTCGTTGCCTGTCACTATAGCCCATGCATTTGCACCTTCGAGTAGAGTCTGGATCTTAAACTTCCAGTTCGTGAAGTTAGATCCGTTGAGTGTACCAGACTCGTTAAGGTAAGATTCCATCGTGTTACTCATTGTGAATCTACTTAACAACAACAGCAAAAACAATACCTGTCAGATCGATCTATCACCTCTGCCACCGATCTGCAGTGTCTGGCACTCCCGCCCCAATGAGCAACTTCGGCGTTTCCAACATAGCCGAAACAATGATCTGATCACAATTGATCCGATCCACCTCTCCCGGATTGATCTGCCACTTCGCCGATCCTGCTTTCCTTGCAGATCGCCAACACGAAGTCGAGGTTTCCTGCAGATCTCCTCTGGCGCTTTCCCGATCTGTCTCTCTCGGACTAATCTGCGCCTCCGCCGATCTGCTCCGTTTGCAAACCGCCAAACGAACTTCACGCTGTTCAGGGATCTCCTTGGCACTACCCCGAGCGAAAAATCCGCGCTAATTAAAAATTTCTTAGAGTAGAAAAATTGGCGCGTTTTTCCCGGTAAAATCCGCGCTAATCGGGCTTTCTGGCACAATAGCGTGATTTCTCCCTCAAAATCCACGCTCTAGCGCGATTTTTCCCTGAATTTCCGCGCTCTAGCGCGATTTCTCCCTGGAATCCGGCGCTAATCGGTCTTCTGGCGCGACTGTCAGCGCAAAATCCGCGCCAATCGGCCTTTCTGCTCAGAAAAAAAAAAATTTCCGAGTCCAAGCCAGGTGTTCTGCAGTCCACCTACTCAATCAAGCACAAAGCTCTCGTGTACACACTCCGCCACACAGGCACTTCAAGCCACACAGGCAATTCCGCCTCACAGGCAAGCTAGCTTCTACAGGCACTTCAGCCTCACAGGGGACAAAGATCAGGCTCACTCAATCTGAGCTCTGATACCAAGATAAAATATGCACTGAATTGAAAAGAAAGAGATGTAGCTCTCAGGTGTGGCCTGCACCTGGAGACTACACTCACAAAACTTGAGAGATGTCTCTCGTTCACTCTATTACCCTTCAATCAAAAGATTACATCATTAAATACAATACTAGGAAATAGGAAGTTGTACCCAAACCCCATAACTATAGGAACTAATCCTAAACTAGGGAGAAAGTTACAACAATGTAACCATTTTCTCCATTAATAATAAAATAATATTAATTATTCTCAACTTGATTGATATAGAGTTGAATGCAATTGTGTTTGTGGCAATGAAAGCATAAGAATATGGAACAAAATTTTTAATGTTATCTCTCAAATGAGGTAGCGTTTTAAAATACTTCTTTTTTTTGCACTGAAAAATGGAGTTGGGATGTTCTATAATCTATGATTTAGTATTAAATTAATCTTTAAATTAAATTGTAAAGACTGGTAAATTAATATTTCTGAATAATTCATAATAACAATTGTTTTACTATTAATTTAACAACTAAATTATGACTAGCACAATTATATAAATTAAATCACTAGTGACTATAGATGGATATCAAAACATTTTGTCTCTAATCAAAATACTTAGTTCTTAAAACATTTCATACAGTGTGTTGCTTGGCTCACCATTGAGAAAATTTTGATGGTTAGTGACTCCAGATCAGTCATAAAATGGGTTCCCGACATGAACTCTCTTGAGGCACCATCCTTATAACATTGGATGCAAAATATCATATTTCCGGTGTTTTCCTTCAACAACATTTCCTTTCAGCACGTGTATCGGGAACACAACTCATTGGTTGATGCTCCTTCCAAGCGCAGAGTCTCCCTCCTGGGATTGATACATTTTAAATACTTTGTCGGTCGAGCTGTCCAGGAATGCGGCCTTTGTAATTTAGTTTTGTTCGGACTTCTTGTTTTTTTTTCTCTGTTTCTTATTCGATTAGATTCTGTAGATGATCTTCTTTTTTTTGGCAGAGCTTTCGATCAATGGCCGAATGTTGGCTGCCCTATTTCTTTAGGTGTTCCAGATTCACTGTAGTCTCATCCTCTAGACTATTTCGTTTTTCTATATATGCTCTGTTTTATTTTGGAATATCGTGGGCACAGTTGGGCCTATTTTTCCCATATTTTGTATTCTGGTCTATGTTTTTCGTTCGGATCTGCGTTGAGAAGCATCTACATAATCTTGATCCTATTCTGCTATTCCTATCCCTCTGGCTTTACACATGAAGTAGATGAGGTGTTGAACTCTTGGTGTCGTGTATATTCGTTTTTGTTGGCTTCTCCGGGTTTTTTATCGAGTACTGCTATTTTGGCATGACCATCTACTACAAAATCAATTTCATGACGTTGGTGTTCATTGTGAACTGTGAAGGGCCATCATTGTCTCAATCACTATCACTTTCCCATTCTCGAAGATAGGGTCAGGTGGCTGCGGCCGTTGCTGATCGGTGAAAATCCTGTGTATTGTAATGTATTCTAAATTTTCTACAATTCATTTAGTTTTACGTTGGAATAGTCATCCTACTCACCAATCCATCGATTATGATATTTTATTAGTCGTCATGCTGTTACATGATAAATGACAAGTATATATTAGTTTTTTGGAATTATTATTAAGATAATCAGGTTATATATTTGTTGGTGTAATTTTGATTTTATATTTTTAATATAATTGTACACGTATAAATAAATTTAATGTTTAAAATTATATATCATAATTTATAAAAAAGTAAATGAATTTAATGTTTAAAAATAAATATCATATTAAAATATAAAATTTATAAAAGAATAAATTTTAAAGTAGTGGAAAAACAAGAAGTAAAAAAAAGAATGAGGATTTTGTGAAAATGGAGTATAAGTAGCAGTTGATTGTTTGTCCTAAAGTTGTGGTCTAACAGTTATTTGTAGAGATTTGATTATTACAAGTCCCACCTTCGTCCGGTCCCAAACAAAACTATGTACGTTTGAATCAAACGATAGCATTCATTCACTTTACATTAAATCGACTAAATATTTTATAATCCATCACATATGGCTCAAATATACTTCGTTCACGACATCCCTTTTTTCTATACATTTTTTTTAATAGAGTAAAACAGCGATGAGTAACTAGTAATGGTCCCTAAAAATATGCTTTTACATCGCCATTCAAATTCAAACATTACAACATTACAAAGGAGTATTAACATAAGGGAAGAAAGGAGAAAATTGATGAAATTTTATTAAGTAGTCAAATATCTAGAAGTATTTAATATAAACGAAATATAAATTTAGACAATATATTATAATTATTTAGATATGTGTTTTTATTTTGGAATAGGGTTGGCAGATTTTTAATTAAATTATAGAGAAGTATTAGATGTAAAGTTTAGATTTTTAATTAAATTATAGAGAAGTATTAGATGTAAAGTTTGGATTTGAAGGGGAGAAAATATTCTCTCCCTAGATTATTTGGATTTCATTTTCCTCACCAACATTGAAACTCTAATACTAGGAACCTAATACTAAAAGTTACTCCTTCAAGAAAATTAAAATAGTTATATAGAAAATCTAAATTATATAGAGAATTTAAACGTTTCATTTTAATTCAATTAGTTTCAATTCGTTGATGGTTGTCCATGTCCTTTCGTGAATTGGTTCTCTAAGAGACATTTGTTTGTTTCAAATGGACTAATAATTAGTCGATCTATTTCATTTTTAGTCCGTACGTCTATGTGATTCATCGATTCAATATTTTGATTAAGCCTCAATGATTTTAACTGTGGGCCAGGTAATACAAGGAGGTGTAAGGAGGAGGCTATGCAAGATTGCTACAATTTGATATGATATATTTGAGCTTCTACTATCCAAGACAACACTTTGAAGGCCAAGTTTGTGGCAATGTTTTATTTGGATTCATGTAGGATATAAACTTTTATTAAAAAATTTAGTGTTGTTTAATGCCCATTCTGAAAACAAACACACAAATTTCAGAAGCAAGATTTATAATGGCCTAAATGTAGGCATTGTCCTCTATAAATTTAGATTGGGAGCAACTTGTGCTCTATTTCATGGAAATAACAATTTATCCTCCTTCCATAATCACACGTTCTCAATTCCCAACGATGTTGGCTTCAAGTAATAATAGGTCATCCATATCGAAATTAGTAATTTTTCTTTTCTATTTGCTAATCCCTTAAAGAGCTTGCTACAACTACATTTGCAGTTATCCCAATGAAGAAACGATCCTTGCAATGAAAGTAATAAGGTTGATATATCAGTTCTATAAAACCTCTATAATTTATGAACACAAAACACAGAGGATAGAATGGAGTTTTGATATGACTAACTATTATAGTCATAGTATTTAAGCTACAACAATAATTATTTGCCATCTTGAATGTACCATAAGCATTGTTGATTCAAAGCTTGTGTAATAGTAAAAGCATAAATGCACTTTGACACCCTTCGATTTCATATTTTTAAATTTATCATTGTTTCAATACAAGCTCACCAATTACTTCAAGCAATTAAGAAATGCATTTTCTTTTGTCATAATTGAACTCTGTTCATCATAATATGGTCTCATATGAGTTGATCTCCCTATAAATTGTTTCATTGTTACATGATATATTGTTCATGTCACTATAAAATTTCACATTGTTACATGATATGGTCTAAGATGAGTCTACATAAAAACTAAATTTCTTTAATTTTCTCTATTGATATAGCTCCTTAATTGCTACTAGAATTAAGTACTTTCTGCAACTCTTCCACCATTCATTGCAATTCCTTTTATAATTGATATAATTGAGACACCTATTGTCTTTGTAATAAAATTTTACCTTTGAATTAAGTTTATTATGCAACTCTTTAGCCATAACTTGCAAGTTCTTTTAAAATCGATATAATTTAAATACCAATTGAATTAATGATAGAATTTTAACTTAAATTTTGATGAAGGAATCAAACTTAATAAATGATACCATACACTATAGATTTTATAAGTATTTGATAAATCTCGACAAGATTATATACTATTAATCCATAAGTAGGGTTGATGATATAAGTATAAGTCACATCCATAAGAAGTTCCCAAGTTTGGAAGTCATGACTACTACATTGTTTAAGCTAACAAAGTATTAACGAGAATGTGCATTATTAGCCTTGCCCTATGTATTCCATTGTCATGTAGTGTAGTACATTTAATCCATTTCCTAGATATCAATGTGAAATTAATCATTTGGGCTACTTTACTATTTAAATAGGTGAAATTTTAATTATCACACAAAATGGATACCCAGTTCCTTGTAAAACTACTATTGTTTCTTAGTGTTAAAGAAATACCTTGTATTCAACACATTCCTAATACCTTGTCTCTATAACCTCAACATTAGGGAAACTTATCAGGAAAAGAGATTATTTAGAATTTGTAATGGAAAATTATTTATTATCTATCCTTTATTTTTACTATGCACTTCACCAAATTTAGAAAGTAATATTATAAGTTTTAGATGCACTTCACCAAAGTCAATAAACTGGTGTATAATGTTTTTAGTTCTTCACATAGCCTAATTAATGTGAGTAGGTTAATTTTGTTAACAAACAAAGGATACTATAGGTTGGTTGGACGGTATTATTAGTCCCTGCTAAGTCAAGACTCTAACAATCCATTTGTAAGTTAACCACTATTATTTTTGCATTGATCATGGCACATTACAATGTTTAATTTTAGAAATAATTAAAGCGATATATATATATCTATATATATATATATTATATTTATATATATATATATATATATATATCTATATTATATATATATATATATATATATATATATATATATATATATATATATATATAATATATATTATATATATAAAATTTGTTAGCCTCTCATTCGATTAAACAAATGTATGTCTTATTTTACGGTTCCTCACATGCGTACCATGTTGCCTGTGAAATTTGTTCAACCCGACAACTCGCCAATTTTCAAGGGGATTACCAATTTTCATGGTATATTGTAATATAGATAACTAAATTGATAAAATAATACATATATGAGTGTATATTATTAATTGGATAGTTGTATTCTTCTGGAGTCTTGAACCCATTCTTTATCTCATTAATGTAACTAAAATCCTATTTCTTTGATATCAATCATGACACCAACGGATTTAATCAATGCTTTGAGATAAAGGATGATAAGGTCATTACTGTGGAATTTCTCATGCTTGCAGGTCTTACAATGTGCCTTGGTTTTATCTATAGGAAAATCCACAATGAGGATAGAGGCAACTGAGGAGGAGAAATCAATTACAGTGTGAGTAAAATTATCAAGTAATTTATTTGGTGTATTGCACTCATAGGTTTCATTTTGTTTCAATCACTTTGATTGTTTACTTTGACTCAATGATAAATCCACCTTTTATTAGCCACCAGTTAAATTTTGGCATATCTTTCTCGCTTAAAGCAGATCTAAGTTAGATTCCCTACCATTGACTCATGAATTCCTTATTGAGTTTGGTGTGTCAGGATCATGCGACAAAACTTGCAAGGATATAAATATGGTCTTCCATTGATGTTGGCACTAAACTATATGTGAGTCATAGGGATGCAACCAAAAAATCAATTGTTAGTGACTTTGATGTTATTATTCCAGTAACAATGAATTAGATAACAAGGTGAAGTATTATGCAATAATAAATCCAAGAAGCATCTAGATAAAATCAGACTATTTCATTCACCATGTTCGCAATTGGTTTAAGCCATTATTTTCCTTAAGGCTTTCATAGTGTCACTTACTGCCAACAAATTCTAAATTATGTAGAATTTTGTGGGATATTGAGGTAACAATTGAACATTCTTGGGTAATTATATCTAGTTTTTATTATAGCAATGGGTATTGTAATTTGATCGAAACCCTGCTACAAAAAATCTTACTGATATGCTGAAATATTCGTCTAAGATCACCTCAATGATTAGGTTATTCCCATGTTGTGTTCGAGTTATTTAACCTAGGCACTTGTTAGAGTAGATTAGCAGAGGGTTATAGGTTTATACATATACTCATCTATAAGTATATAGAGCAATCATTAAATTACCAACTTCTAATTTTTCTCTTGTTTAAAATGTGGGTAATTGATTGCTATATTCAATATGGAAGCATGGAGCTCTCTGCATTGTAGTGGCATCTTTATTTCTTGACTTTATAACAACCATAGAAGATGAGCACAAACCTGCATTTAGTTATGGAATTTCCACTTTATATTTTTAGTTTGGTGTACACCAATCATGATGTAGACATGACACCATTACTTTTATTGATAGACTACAACATATTTATTTTTGAGTAATAGGAGGTTTCCTTGGGTAGCGGGCTTATAGATTGATGAGATGTCCACCTAATAAATATAGGAAACTTTGGAAATGACTAGAGGGATATTTTGAAGTTACCATTACCATGTAAATTCCTAACGTTATATTTTTATTTATCATATCTCGAAAAGGAATAAAATTTATGATATATGTATATAGTAGTCATATACATAGATGGATCGGTCCGAATTTGATACATGCATAATTATTTATACAATTGATACAACATGCAATTTCCAATACTAATATAATGAATATTATGATTTTTTCCTTGTGGAAAAAGTAGTTATATATTATGGATTATTTTCAAGGGAAATTTTAAGGATGGAAGTTTATCCTAAAGTTTTAGAAACCTTGACAAATATTACTATTACCTAATATACAGATTTTAAAATGTTTGATGATAATTTTGTAAAGATCTTCAAATTTTGTAACAGCCCTATTAATACAAGAAAATCACAAATGTTTTCACAATCCATAAGATGCTAAAAGTCATCCAAGCAATGCACAAGTGAAGATTTTCCAGTTGAAGACATTATGAAGTTGAGAAAATTCAATTTCTCATAAGGTTCAAAGTTTATGGAGTTTAAAAATTGAAGTTTGTGTGGTTGTTTCTTCAATATTCATGCACCACATGATATTTCCTTCAAAAGCTGCACCCTCCAGAAAATGATTGAATCAGCAAATTCGAGACCACTTCACACACTTGGAGGAAATTCCCTTACAAGATCTAAGTCCATCACAATCGGATTTGAGTTGCCCAAAATATATGTAACCATCAATGGAATCATATTTTCCTACTCATAAGTCATTATCATTTATGAATCAAGAGAGGGAAGATGGATTCAAAAAGTCTACATAAACAAGCCATGGGAGAACAAAAATATGAGACAGTATTATGCTGTCCAAATTGTTATTAGAGAAACCCAACATTTCATTGTTGAAGCAAAAAAGGTAAGAGAACTAGCATGTTGGCCATATTGCTTCTAAGCAATCCATCATCTTAGTGAAAGGAGAAGAGTCTATTGTTGAGAGAGTTTCATGCTTCTTTGAGAGAGAGGAGAAGCTTGCTAAGAGGTCGAGGGATAGAACCTCCTTGCCAAGGATTTTTTAGCACCATAGCTCAAAGAATTCTCTTCAAGTGTTTAGTATTCATCTATTTTATGCAAATTCTACTACCATTAGACAATAAAGGGAGCTTTTTCCATTATTTTGTTGACTTGTTTTCTCCATTGGTCATTTTTGGTGTATTTATATCTTTGTTTTATTTCATGTTTGCATATGCATTGTTTTCACTATTTTCAATGATTTGTTTATCTAATTCTATTCACTAACAACACGAACTATGTTTGTATTCCTTTGTAGGGAACAACTAACTACTCAGGAGGTGTATTTTGGTAGGCCACTGCCACAAAAACACTACCACAAAAATAGAAACAATACTTTTTCTTTTAATCTAAAGGTTGTGTTTGCAGGACCTCCTCTTTGGATAATTGACTTACAAGGCATTCAATATCTCTCTAGAATTTATGCATGACCCTGTGGACCTATGTTGGTCGAGAAATTATTAATTTGCAATTTCTTGTTGATCATGCAACTTCTTATCGAATAGATGCACACTCCACAACATCTCCTCTGACAGACATGCTTCCATGTCTCTACATTGTGAAACCCACATGATTTTCCAAAAAGAAAAAAATACCTTGTAGTTTCACATTTTTTTAGGTGATTGGTAGCCTTTAGTGAATTGACTTCACCTCTGCTAATTTTTTCTATTCAGTTTAGATTAGTTAATTTATCTACTAATCATAATTAGCTAGGTAATTAGATTACATTTACTTTTATTTTCAATTTTCACATAGCTTAAGTAGTAAATGAGTAAGTAGCCCATCATCAACAAATCTTGTTACTAACCAAAGCATTCATTTCTTTCATTTTATGGGACTAGGCGCAAGTGTTATTACATAAAGTCAGTGATATTTTCTTCCCTTGCATCTCATAGATGAACCTAGTTTTTCATATGAAAATTTTCTTAAAGCATTTGAATTCTCATTTCCTTGTTTTGAAATTCACATGGTGTAATAGTAGAAAGAGTAAGCGACCCATTATTTGCAGATCATTTCTTTTTCATGCAAGGAAAAATTGAAATGTAGCGTAATTAGGGGATAATTGGAATGGATCATAGAATATCCACATCTTCTAACACTTTACATGCTCACTTCATTACTTACACACAATTACGCATCGCACGCTAAGCTTCTATCAAATTCGTATTAGAAGGCATCTAATTTCTGGAGCTTTTGATACTTAGTTTATTTTAGCTTACATTTCACACCCTAAAGGAAAGTAAGACCCTTAAAAGAAATTATAACTTAAACAAACTAAATTCCCCACAGGGGCCACCAAATAATTTATAGTTTAGTTTAGGGCCATTTGGGGTAGGCATCCCATAAGCCACCATGGTCAGGTTACATATTTGAGACATAGCAGTTTACCTTTTAGAGAGCTTATAATCCTTCAATCATCCCACATAAAACAATTCCTAAGCATGGAAGAGACCCAATTCAGAGGGGATTCAACTTAGGTCAAGTGTGTGTGGTACTCTTTGGGGCTACCCAACCCATCTAGTGCTTGGTACTAGTAAATGACTACAAAAGAGCTAAAGACTCGAATGCTCACGTGGAATGAAGGTACTTTAGTGGACAAAATCTAGGTCATAATTTCCCTATAGGTGACTGTGAGGGTAGAACTTGAGCCTCATTTTCATTACCTTGGTTGATTCTTCATCCACTAGAAGGTGTCGCCAATTCTTTTAGGACATTGTCCCAAAGACCCCTCAAAAGATATATCCACAAGGCCCAATTACTTTGAGAGTGGTAAGGATGAATAAGTCTTCTTAGGATTTTTTCCATATGCAAAAACAAAAAAAAAAAACTATTTTTTGTTTGATTGATAACATAAGGTAAAGTTAAAGTGAAAGTAATCTTTTTTTTTTTGCTTTGTTTTATGTATATGATTTATTTACTTTGAAGAATTATCTCCTACCCTCACCATACATAAAGTAGCACACACTCAGAATTGACACCATAGGGGACCCCATAGCTCCTCGTCGATCTAAATGCTTCTTAAACCTTCCCCCATTACACGGAGGTGTGTGAGGACTTGTCCCATTTAGGCATAAAGTATGTCAAGAAACCATGATTATAAGATCTTCATTTACTAGTACATCTTTTCTCGGGACCCCTCCCCGTCAAAGCACACCTTTCATGACCCAATAAGGATTGCCACACACTACCCCTTTGGGGGACCCACACACAACGCCTCCAAACATTCCACAAGACACCCACTGAGGTAGTTCTTATGACACTTCCCCACAGAGGAACCCTTTAAATATAGCTATCCAAAATCATTTCTTGATGGCAGAAAACTTGTAGATCCTATTCTTAGCTTTATTAAACCTACCATATTTTAGTAAGCTAACTAGTGAACCGATTGCACATAGCCAAAATTGGCTAGCCATGCCCACAAAGATCCCTTCAGACATTCCAAATTTCAAAGGGAAATAGGGAGAAGACCAAAGAAACCATGTCATGAATTTTAAACTATGGTGCTCATATAATAGTATCAAAGATTATATTATTCAACCAAGATGATTTCATCGCAACCTTACTATCCTAGTGACAAAATAGTACATTGACCAGCCATCCGCATCACATGGAAACTTTAGTTCCCCAGCTACAATATTCCTCGCAGTCTTCCAGCTCCTAGTTCCTCATCATTCGGGCCTGGAACTCTGCACCAGCTTCATCCAAACACTTGCTACACACATATCATATCATATCCATGAATGACGAAAACATCGTAGCTTATGTAAAGCACAGTTTGAAGAAAAAGTCTTCCTTGACTTACTTTTGAGATCCCTCATATCAGAAATTTCAAAATATGTGGAAAATCCATCCCTTCATAACGAGGAAGAAGCCATAAAAAAAATCTCAACAATTGGAGCTTATATACACCCATTATGGATATATCTATCATGTGCTTCCAGATGCCCAACATCTACACACTTATAAAGGGACACTAGGTGCATCCAATATTGTCTATGGATTAATAGGGTCCATAACCCAAATCAAACTCAACAACACCCACTAGTATGTTGGATACTCATTCAGTTTCCAAGCATTTGATGCTATGCAAAACAAACCACCATTACAACATATGAGATACTACCTTGGTCAACACACGCCGATGCAAAATATGGTTAGTAGGGTTAACGAATATCAACCCCATATGGAGTCCCATACCCTCCCCCACAGGGAAACCAGTACTCCTCTATGAATAAAGACATAATGTCCTCTTCCCAGAATCCATATACCAATCAGGGACTAGGAAATCAATATTCTTCTTTCCCCGCACAACAACAGAATAACCCACCAATAAAAAATAGCACAAGGGTTAATATAGTGTAGCCCTCTCTCACTCAACAACAACAATCGAAAGAGGAACTAAACCCAGGTAACCCACCTAATGTTTCTAGGAAAAAACCAAAGAGAAAACTAAAGTGGGAGCCTAAACAAGGGGTTGCAACCAACATCAACTCTCATGGGCACCGATAAGGGGAAACTTTAACCAGAATCAAAACTACTGTCCAACTAATAACAACAAATAGAGGAAAATTAAGAACACAATTCTAACAACTAATAATTATTGTGTCATTTACAGGGAATATGGTCATTATACCCATCATTATCCTCAACTACCTAAGCTGAAAATGATACAAGACAATAGGGGGAAGGGAGGTCAATAGAATGTAGTAATGCAGGACCCTTTCCCCCATCCGAGAGTGGATAACACTCAATAACAAGCATCCCATCAACATCATTCTGGAGGTAACCCTCATAATAATTTTAATCATGACATTTTCATGACAAGAGAAGGTATTCCCCTACAAACATGACATAAAATTTATGAAGCTCCCCTAGAACCCAACTCATCCACCTTGACCAGAGAAGCACATTCAAAATTCTTGACCATTCCTTGACTCCCTATAGAAACCATGTCAAAGATAGTTAAAGGACCTTTACAGAGAGCATGACGTAAATCAAAAGATGGTCATAGCTATAACATAGTCAATGAATTAGTGCACTCTTGCTCAACTATGTCAGCATTAGAGATCCTACAAAGATGCCCAACCAATGGAAATCTCTACTTTCCACTCTAGATATAATCAATCTAGCCAATTCCCGCCTAGAGGTCTTTGACTTGGATAAAGCTACCCAACGACTACCATCAACTATTGCTTTCAAAGTCCCAATCTCAGTCCAAGGCATCACCATTGATCATTGCATTATCGACAAATCAACATCCAAATGTATAATTTCCAAATATATTTGCCAGAAACTAGGACCCTTTGAACTCAAACCTTCTAAAATCATGCTTAGATCATACAGAGGGTTCCCTTTAGCCCTTGTAGGCCTATACCAAGGCATGCTAGTAGAAATGACTGAAAAACATGTCGTAATATATATCAAAGTATTGGACACTTAGTTGTATTACAATATCATGTTTGGTCGAAGTTACATGTATGAGATGTTAGAAATTTCCTTGTCTGTATTTAGGGTAATGATGTTCCTCCTTAATTGAGATATCATTACAATAGATCAACTCAAATATTATGAGAAGAAGACATTACCTGCACCAAATGGTCTGATACCTTTTGTCTCATCTTCTCGTGGATAGATCACCACATACAATGAACTCAACCTAGGCCAATTTAACACATCAACACTCCTAAGGACATTCTGAGGAGACCCTCTTGTGATAGAAGAGATTTCTCCAACCATAGGAGCATTGGTGTGCATGATGACTTCATCAAACACCCCCAAAGCTCAAGAACCTATTTTAGATACCAACAACAATTTTCTTACTCATCCTACTTTCTTACCATATTCCATCACTCAAACACCTTTCTTATTCCCCTCACCTGGTTTTGTCTCACACCAAGTCATCATAACACTCTCTTTTCCCCATATGGCTATCGTTATACTGGTATGGTATTTCACCCCTCACTCCACATTAGCAAGCTCAACTATCATTGCAACATGCAACAATCTTATTCCTCCTTGGGATAGCACACCACAATAAGCAACGCTTGCACCGATACGAACTGGTTCTAGAGAAAGGGATAAGAAAAAAGGAAAAAAGGTGGAAGCTTAAAACACTGTCACCTTTAGGGTCCCTCAACATTGTGCTTTGTGTTAAATAGTTGGACACACCACCAGTATGTTCCCTGGGTTAGATGATCTCAAAGCTCTTTTGCACACCTAAAAGGTGCCAGTGAACCCTCTCCCCCCTGCTCGAGAAAAGAGAATGCCTACACATCATAAGACATTGGGCATCAACCATGAATGCACCATATGCGTGGAATACGTGAATTAAACTCATCATTTCCTTGAAATCCCTTGATATTAAGATGCGTGAGGTGCACTCACCGAAACCAATACCCCATTACTCTAGCAAAGGATGGATCCAAATTTTTTTTTTACGTAATGAGGGAAGAATATTGTTGCTCCTATCCCTCTTTTGGTCCATCAAACTCCCACCATGATCAAGGGCAACCCAGATCAACAACACCCCTACATACACCCATGTGCACTTTATGTGACAAACCAAATAATTTGACCAGATAATGTCATGAATACTAGGAATTTAACCAATTATATTTGGTTACCCACATTTCCCAAAGAACTAGAGCCAGGCGCATACGTCACACTTGCAAAGTTTATGTAGGAAATCATTACGTGTGACACTTTCCCCATATTTCTAAATTTTTTTCTATGCTAGGATTCATGTAGCGATATTTCACTAAGAACTTTGACTTAGTTAAGTCAGATACATAACCACCAAATCACACCACACCACAAGGGAATGAAGCATCTACATCCATCTTATGTGTGTGAAAGGAGAAAATTTCTCTAGTAGTTCAACAAGGCCCCCATCATTACATCCCCTCTCACCATCATCAATCTAGATCACACAAAAAAAAAATCTAAGGTCATCCAGAAAAAATGATCACCCCTCACATGTGCCCTATGTGATAAATCCAACCACTTGGTAAAGAAATGTTGTGAATTCAGTAAGTTTAATGAAATATTTTGCTTAGTGACCCAAATTCCACAAATCTATCTCTCCAATCAAGAGAAAATCACACATGGTTATTGTCACATCTGCTCTCATTCACATCATACGAGGAATTTCTAGTACATTCCATGTTTTCATGCAACTAGAGCAGCGTTGAGGCGAACCCACTTTAGGAAGTCACGTCATACCAATACTAAGATCTAGAGATGGCTACCACCCCAAGAGGTCACATCTCATAACGTAAACCAAGCATCATCATCTCATACTATGAGTAATACAACCACCCACACTACCTATTCGTTTAGTACTATTTCGATGTGCAGTATCTACATCAGTACCTCTCATAGCACCGTGACATATCATATTTTACAAACATTTCAGCGTCTTAGGATTCAACGTCAACCTCCTATTGAGGGAAATACGTTTCCCCCTTATTCACCAACAAGACTACCAGAACATCCTCCCACTCGTTATAAACCCACCATAAATGAAATTCTACCACTTCAGGTGTGCCTTCTCTTGTTTTTTAATTCATCTAGATCAATATCTTTCACATTATTGATATGATCAAACAATATGTTTTCACTTGGGTTATTGGATTTTAAATTGCAGGCACATCTACAAAATTATTTCCAGGTTCAACATCCAGGTGGCTAGTAAAAAAGCAGGTATAATTCATCACTCATCATGATAGGCTTCCCACAAATCTTCACATATCTTGACATCATTTCTCTTAATTTCACCATAGGCTCCACCATCTTGACCATGTTTACCATCACCTCCCCTTACATATCTTAAACACCCACATCGGTCGATAGAGCCTCCCCACTCATGGATCACCTTAAGATATAGACCCCCACACACTATTGGGATCCATGACCATATACCCAGGCCCAAGAGCCACTTCAGATTGCATTCCTTGAAAATCAACCTCATTCTTCTTCACTCATTGCTTACCAACCCCATTTTTGGGCCACCCCTTGAATGTTGTGATGGATCAAGAAGGACGCGCCAGCGCATTCTACATTTGCCCTACCATTGACCCATATTATAGTAGACCATATGTGTCACTTCATCCATCTCACCAAGTCAATACAGATACCAACCAATGGGTCCACCACCCTAAGCAAAAACAACATACCTCCATATACGTCACCAGTCACATGGGCAACCATTTCTGTGTTTGTACATCAAAACCACCTTCATATTCTTTTGGCATGTGTACACAAATTTTCTTTAGGAAAAAACTTCCCACCCATATTTGCATGTCCTTTTTAGCCAGTCACAGCTTCTAGTCACCCTTGGTTGGATCTCTCACATCAATGACATTAATTTACTCTTTTCACGCCAGTCAGAACATACTTACACCTACCGTAGAAATCCTAATGACTTGAGAGCCATCCATATTAGCAAAAGTGTTTTGACTACCGCCATTTGCATAATAACTCCGACCTTAGGCCATTTGACCATATGCATTCATATATTCAGCCTTCATCATCATGCATTATCTAGCCTACACTATTACAATCTATTTGCAGCTTATATTAATTCCCTAAATCAACATTTCGGGAAGTTGACCTTTCTTTCCTGTCGACTTCAACACTCATATTCTAGGATAGAGGCAGTACATTAGATACTCACCCTTTGAAGGAATATGCTCGAGTGGAATAATGGGAATCACTATTTTCCACTGATGTCATTGGTCCCCCAGACATTTGACACGAACATAAATTTTTCATATCATGGTGGTACCGTACTCAATAACTGTTACAATTCTTTCATTTAGTCAAAGGCCCCTATATCACTAAGAACCTCAGCAAGCAGTGCTTAGATGATGATATTGGGGAGGTACACAAAATCAAAGACCCATGCATAGCTCAACACCTCATTCAACAGTGCTTCACCTTTCTTATGTATGGGTTACCCAGATTCAATTTATTTGTCAAATAAGCGCACTTGAGGGTGTCAACAGCTATCATCATCAACCATCACCATGTCAACCACAACAATGTTGACTCTACAGAACCATTTCATGTAACATTATAATAATTTTTCACCAGTCAGCATAACGAGGATGGCACATGGCCACTTTGTATAGACATAATTTTAATTCTTAGGTTTTCTTCAGAGCATGTTTATGCTTTATACTCACATAAGGGGTTTTCCTACTCATCTTCATCAGAACATAAAAATGGGATGTATTTCAGCTATACGTTCTCTCCTAACCTCATACATGAGCAGGAAACTATTAACACCAGAAAATCATACACATGTTTTCACAATCTAGAAGATGCTAAAAGTCATACAACAAAATTCACAAGTGAAGATTTTCTACATGAAGACATTATGAAGTTAAAAAAGATAAATTTGTTATAAGGTCCAAAGTTTATGATGTTGAAAAAAATAATTTTGCGTGATTGTTTCTTCAATATCCACACACTATGCAGTATTTCCTTTGAAAGTCATGTGGTCAAAAAAATGGCCAAGTCAGCGAATTTGGTACCACTTCACACACTTCGAGGTGATTCTCTGACAAGATCTCAGTCCAGGACAGTCGAATTTGAGTCGCTATAGAGATATGAAAAACTCAATGGAATCATATTGTCCTACTCATAGGTCATTATCATTCATGAACCAAGAGAGGGAAGATGGATTAAAAAATTCTATATAAACAAGCCACGGGAGAACCAAAATATGAGACAATGTTATGTTGGCTAAATTGCTATCACAACAACCCAACATTTCATTATTGAATCAAAGACAATAAGAGCACTGTCATGTTTGATATATTGCTTCTAAGAAATCCATCGTATTAGTGAGAGGAGAAGAGTCCACGATTGAGAGAGTCTTCATACTTCTTTGAGAGAGAGGATAATATTACAAAGAGATTGAGGAAATGAACCTCCTTGCTGAGGATTGTTTAGCACCATAGCTCAAGGAATTCTCTTCAAATGTTTAGTATTCATCTATTGTATTCAAATTCTACTACCAACATTCAATAACCTTATTATATTAAGAAATTCAACAAAAATCAATTGAGATACTTTGACTACTACTATGATTAATTGATCTATATATATCTATATCTATATCTATCTATCTATATATATATTATATATAATATATATATAATTATATATATATATATACTTGTGGACTAAAAATTGTATTACCTCTTAAACAAGAGATTATATCAAAAGCCAAAAGAATGGATTGGTTGATCATTTTGGAAACCCAACCAAATCTAAAACCAAAAGAAAGGTGAACTTAAGATTGAAAATGCAAATACATACACTGTCATTTTAATCTTTGAGGCCAAGAATGATCATGGGGTTTTCCAAATATGTTTTCTTCCTTTTTTGTTATGAACAACAAACCATCTCGAATAGTTCTCAGGAGTAGATTCCGTTGAGACAATGGCTACATTTCCCTAAGGCCATTTTTGGAGTTTTTACATAACTTGCTTCTTCCTTATCACTATCTGAGTGATCTAATTCATGAAGATGTTTATAATCACTCATAGACGAAGCCAACATCATAGTTGTGTCTCTTTCTTCTCCATTTGAGGGATGGACCCTAGATTTTAAGGGATGAGATGGAATTGTGTGGGTTTGAGCTAAGGGTGAAGCACTAGACTTGGTTGCAAAATATTTTTGTTGTTGCATACTATCTTGTTTTTCAGCTAAGAAAATATTAGATCCTTTGAGATATTTTATGTATTTCCACCCTTGATTCCTTTTCTTCACGTCCAAAGGGTAATTCCCTTGAGAAGAAGGAAAGTGTTTTGGAGATGACCTCACTATTGACAAGTCCTATAGTGAAAATTTATGTTTTCATAGTCCATCAACCTCAAAAAGGTTACGCCATTCGAATTGACAAGTAACAAATTAGGTATCCCTTTGCTGAGATCTATGTCAACACAAATGAGTGCAAATGTTATAATACCCCTCCCATGATTTTTTATATCTATCCGATAGAGGCTAAGATAACCATATTTAAAAAATGAATGGGCATATTATGGAGCCTTACCCAAACTAGAGTGACTAGAGATGTCATAGATAGAGGGTTGAATTTAGCAAACCATCGCTGAAAGAAGAGCCCAAAGAATCCAAAAAAGTAGGGTCTTTGATAAAAAAAACATTTAACGATCCTATTAATTTGTAAAATAAACCACAAAGAAACCCTTTGAACAAAAATAGTACTTATGTACTTGTTGATGGTGCTGGACCCGCCAACATTAGGGGATCACCCTGGTATGAAGTCCCAACTAGACCTCACGTTGTTTCATGTAGGAGTCCCATCCCATACGATGGCCCAGTTGCCATTATCTTAATGATTTGCCACAACTCTTGCTTGTCAACATAGGAGAGCAGTATGATTTGTTTGTGAGAAGTGAGGTTATCATGCCTGGTGATTGTAAGTGTCTCTTGTGACAATGCTTCTTTCACCATAGAGGAAGAGGGTGGGAGTGAATCCCAAGTCGGTTGCGAGAAGTTCCAACTCTGCTAGGAACACACAACACACCATGATGTTCAGAGCTTCTGACAGAACAATCCACACGGATGCGGAAGTCACAACACACAATGGAAGATAACATGTATAATACTTAATGGATTAGTCTGTGCGAGTGCAATGGTTGTTATAGCAAGCTTTATGTGAAAGTTCTATTTGATGTCTAGGAGAGTAGTCTACATGGAGGAGACAACATTAACAACATATACAACACACTTTCATTAACATATATGTATTACAATACATGAATTAGTTCAAGTGTTACACGCAGGTTAAAGAAACATGCATTACAAGTGTTAAAGTTTAGTCTTACAACAATTACAATTCATGTATGAAAACGTGTTGGCCTGTGAGCAGGCTTTTAAATTAAGAAGAAGTTCCAAGACACATCGTTACACCATACATCACTAATCTCGCATGTAGAGCATTAGAGCCACTACTTACTCCTCAAAGAAACGATTACAGACTCTCAAGGCTATGCGGGAGGAGCTGAGGCGAAAAAGTCCTTTCCGTGTACAAATGAGGGGTATTTATAGCCAAGGCTGAGAATGACCCTTGTGGCTATTTGACTACCCTCATGATTGTTTGACTTCCATGAATTTTTGACTATACATGACTCTTCATACAACAAGTGGGTCTCTTGGACTTCCATGTTACAATACATTCATTGACAGTATGGCCCCATAGTAGAGATGTGGATGACATGACTCATGACATGACTCGACATGATAATGTTGGTACATTCGTGATGGTGTTGGTGTGCATGTTGAGCTGTAGTGTTTCTAGTGATGGATGTCCTCATGGTGTGTCACAGCTTCACCTTTGCATGGAAACATGAGTGAAGTCTTCGATGGTCATCGGCTTCACTTGATGTTGCATTCGCACATTTCTCCTTGCTTGTATGTTGGAAGGCTTGACAGGTTTGTCCATTCGCGAAAAGTGCATGATCATCTATCCATCCATTCATGAACACATTTTTCATGTTTTCTCATCTGTCCGTTCACAAACACATCGT
Source organism: Pinus taeda (assembly GCA_000404065.3). NCBI lineage: Eukaryota > Viridiplantae > Streptophyta > Pinopsida > Pinales > Pinaceae > Pinus > Pinus taeda. Next base: position 215,302 of record APFE031357309.1, read on the forward strand.
CATCAAGTTGTTGTTGGCGAGAAAAACTATGCTAATGCTGGGAGGCTAGCATGCTAGTCACATCTGCACAATTTCTGAGTTAAGCGAACTATTGGTTAGCAAAGGAATTATTCATGAATACTGTGCAATTTTATTAGTGAGCAGCCAGTCAACTGTCGGGAGGGTGGGCTGGAAAACCTACACAATTCTCTAAGAGAGACAGGGACAAGCACTTGGTGTCTCTCTGTCTTGTCTGCATAACTTTCTTAGTCAGCGGAGCGGGCAAGGTCCACAACCTCTATGTAATTTTTGAGGAGAGTCAGTCTCAGGGTGGCTTTCGGGTCAAACTCTCTAGTTGACGAGCATTAAAGTTGATTGATTTGCTTGCAGACAGCGCAGCTTGAAAAGGATTTCTTGGGGCTTCTGCGCTATTTTGGGTAACAATCGATCGAGTCAATGACAAGGTGATGGTTCGACTGTCAAAGAGGAATTCAATGGTTAGAACTTCAAAAAATTGACTAAGTGTGTGAATGAGAAAAAGATGCATATGTAATCTTGCAAACACACACTTACATGCCTTGAAGAAGGGATGACTCAAACCATCCATACACACATGCTCAACATTATTGAATGACTGTGTAAGTGACAAGCGTGACACTTGTGATTGTTCGTTGGTCGACATTGATGATTCTTGTGTGATAGTTTATGTGACTCCATGTTTGAGTGCGATAGATGTTTACATAGTGAACACAATAAGTACACATGGAGTGAAACCCTCGAGTATAACCAGAACATTGTCGCAAGCATGATATTGACATCAACATGCAAACCTTGGGTGAAATGATAAAGCAAGGTGGGTGTAAAGACCCATGTGAGTTCACGTAGTGAACCCAAGTGTCCGCAACCATCAAGTGGGACTCTCAAGGGAGGCTCTGAAATTGGGTGCAGGCCAAAATTTTGGAGGGTGGTTGTAGTTGCTACAACAGTATTCAAGGAACAAGTTTGATGCACCCATTCTTAGATCACAAATGCCAATGACCAAAGCCCATTTAAGAGGAAAATAATGGCATTTTGCTCATATTTCATGCAAGTAGGATTGGATTGGGATTCATTCACCTATAGATTTTAAATATCTTTTGTTTGTTCCACAATGAAGATTGGTCCTAGGAGATGTTTGGAAATTGATTGTGAGAGCCTTGTCTTTAAAGTGTGTTTTAAGGATCATGAATGAGAGGAAGAGGGCGTAGCCTAGTGTTGGGTTCCTCCATTTAATCTTGATACTAGTAATATTAGGGCCTCCTTAGCTATACCGTAATCTCTACACAAATGGCCTTCTTGAAGCTACCTGCCCCTATGAAGGAGGTACATTGAGATGGAAGGGATTCCTGTTCGATCTTGAATTATGGTTATAAGTGTAGAGACTAAGTTGGTGGGTTTCACTTGTATAGAGAGGATAACCCTAAGATCTACCTCACAAGGACTAAAAATTTTGACAGATTTGGAGCTATGGCATGATTTTGAAGGACTGAAGAATGTTCCTACAAAATAACTTCCCAATGATTTAGCATATCTATAACAATGACACCAAAATGATGGGACTTAGGACAAAAGGAAAAGTCATGAAGCTAAAAATCTCCCAAACACAAAACGAAACTAAAAGCATTATGGTTTCCATTGTAATCCTCTTTTTTTCATGCAAATATATAATTATATTATTAATAAAAAACATTTTACAATTTGAGAGAAGATTCTCTGGCGAAAATCACATTAGGATTCTTTTGTCGACGCGTTTCGAACCAATAAGTGTGGTTCATCGTCAGGACAAGTTGAATAAACAGATCTCACTTTTCAAATTAAATAGATAGAGCAAAAACTGCAACGGCTAAATCACTCAATCAGGTAAGGACTATATTGACAATGGCTAAATTTGACTAGGAGATGGTAGGTTTGGACCAAGATTAGGGGTAAAACTGTATTTAATTACAAAGTTACTAGAGTTAGTTATCTTCTTATTAAAATAAAAGCAAATGGACCATTTTTTCTTTTTTATATAAATATATATTAGAATAAATATAATTATAAATTAAATATATTTTAGTTGATAGATATTTATCCAAGATATTTATCTATAAAGATATCGAAGTAATAATAGTTAGAGATAAATATATTATACATAATAGAGTAATATTATAGTTAGTTATATTATTATTTTAAATAAGTTTAAAGGGGAGTATAATTAATTTTAAATTAATTTTATGAATAAAAAGATATTGAATAAATAAATATAAATAAAGTAAATTGTAAAATAAATTAATAGATAGTTATCAAAGATATTAACTATGTAAATATTTAGCTATTTAATAGTTTGATATAAAAGATATTAAGTATTACTATTAGAGTAATATGTAGAGATTTAGTTATATTTTTATTAAAATATAACATTAGAGGGAATATTCATATATTTAAATATAATTAAAATAAATAAAATAGAATAATTCTAATTAAAAGATAATTATATAATATATTAAATATATAAATGTTATAGTAATTTAAGGGTTAGAGAGAATATTTTAAAATTTAAAATTAAATTAATGGTTAATTTAAGGGTTAAAACTAGTATATTGTTATAGATTAATTTCAAGATTAATTTCTTCTATTATTAGCAAAAAACAAAAAACATGAATTAAGCATGACTACAATACCTCCACCTATATCAACCACACCTCAAAGAAACAAGGATACCAGAAAGGAGAAACAAGAGGATAAATACTAAGAGGACAATAAGATCAAGCTAAACATAGGGAGGGAGAGAATGGAAAGAAATGACTAGGAGGAGAGGGCTAGGACGTAGCAACTACTGATCTTCCATCCATCTTCTCTATTGAGATTGTTCGGCATTTTTTCAATCTCAAGGGCATCCATAAATTTCCAGTGATTCAATTGCGACACTTTAGCAATAACACCAGCCTCCTCAATACAAACATGATGATTGGTTTTCTCAACATGCTCTACTAAAGCAGAAGACTTGGTTCTATTATTCTTAAGGTCAGTTGCATGCTTGCCAATCCTTTGATTAATGGAGCGACCAGTCTCACCAATATAGGGGGTTCCACAAGAACAAGGAATAATATAAACCCCATTCATGTCTTTAGGGTCAACAGGATCCTTCACTAATCTGAGGGACTTTCGAATGGTGTGAAGAGGTCTAAAGGTTGAGGGGACATTATGCTTCCTAAGGATCCTAGCAATCCTATCAGTGGTCCCCTGAACAAAAGGAATATTTACACCAGGAATGCGTTCCTTTGGTTCCCTTCTAGTTAATGAATTCTTAGTTTCTTTGAGGAAAACCTTCTGTCTCATGTGTCTACTATGATCGTTCTCAACAAAGACGTTAAGGAGATGGGATTTCTCTTCCTTGAAGCTCTTTTCATCAGAGATCCTTAAGGCACGAGTAGCAAGGGTGTTGAGAACCCCCAACTTTTGGGCTGGGAAATGATGGGAACTAGCATGAAGATACTGCTCCATGTGAGTTTTCTTATGGAACACTCGGTGGGAGAGGGAACCATCATTATTTTTTGAGAAAAGAATATTAAGGAAAGGGAGGCAACCATCGACTTCTTGTTCCTTAGTGAACTTAATGGTCAATGATTGACTGTTGAGGTGATCAAAGAAGAGATCCAACTCCTCTTGGCCATGAGACTAGATGACATTAGTGTCATCTACATATCTTTTCCAAAGCCTAGGCAAGAGGCAGGCTGAGCTTATAGCCTTGGATTCAAAATCCTCCATAAAAATATTACCAACAACGGGGGATAGGGGTGAGCCCATGGCAACTCCGTAGGTTTGCTCAAAGAACTCACCTTCAAAACTGAAAAAGGTCGAAGTGAGGCAAATCTCCACTAACCGAGCTATATCAGGATTAGTTAGCCGGATGATCACTTCCATGGCTTCATTTATAGGGATGCAGGTGTATAGGGAAACAACATCAAAACTGACAAGAATGTCTCGAGAGTCTAGCTTGATGTTCTTGAGTTCCTCAATAGAGGAAGCCGGGTCTTTAACGAAGGAGCCTGTATGACCAACTAAGGGTTTAAGCTTCAAGGCAAGGAACTTAGCAAGAAGATAGGTAAGACCTCCAATGGTATTGACAATGGGCCTAAGGTGGGCTTATTCCATATGAATTTTATGGAGCCCATAGATCCTAGGCATGATGGGATTGCTCTCAATGAATTTATGGTGAAGGTGACTCCGTGATTTACTGGATTTAATGGAAAGGCCCACATTCCTGGAGATATTCTTTAGTGGGTTTTTGGAAAGCTTCTTATAGCTTCCACTATTATGAAGATGTTCCAACATTTTATTTCCGTAATCTTCCTTGTTAAGGATGATAGCGTCTCCACCTTTGTCAGCTCTTAGACCAACAATATCTTCATTCTGATTTAAAGATCTTAGGTCTTCAAATTCATCCCTGCTAAGGTTGCTCTTAGGAGGCTTAGCTTTCCTAAGGACAATAGCAAAATCCTGCCTAATAGTGTTTTTAATACTTTTAGTTAAACTACAAATCCCAAATTCTATGTCACAAATAATGTCCTCCAGCGGGATCTTCTTAGGGGCCAAGGCAAAGTTCAAAATTCTGCCTAAAACATTAAAAACAGAAGGGGAAAAGGAGAAACTAGATAAATTAATGACTTTATTATTAAGATGAGAAGGAGGGGGAGGATTAATATCATATATCCTATGGCCCTTCTTAGAATTATTGTTTATATGTAAGTCAACAACTAACCTATCATGCTTATTATCATTAATTATCTTACTATAATCATTTACTCTCCTATTATTATTATTATTATTATTTACAATAGTAATATCAATATTATTAATAATGTTATTTTTAATAGTATTTTAATTATATTAACTAATCGAAATTAATATTAAATTTTTTATTATATTTATTATTAATAATAATATTAATAGCATTATTTTTATTCATATCATTATTATTAGCTTCACGTAAATTTAGGGAATTATCGTTCCTATTATTATTAGATTCACTATAATCTAAGAGAACATCGTTAATGACAATGGAATAGCAACCATTAAGAGAAGCACCATTAAACGTACCCTGATGAAGACCGTTGGTAGCCGGATCATGTTCAGGAAGGGCCGGATCATTATTCTGAACAGCTGAGTCATGGAATAGGAGAGAGTTAGACTCGGTGAAGGGGATAAGCAAATTAGTTCCCACAGAAATTAACGTGCTGGTAATAGAAGTTGCATCGTGGATCACCTGAGTGTTGGATACAGTGACAGCTACCAGTGGATCAACGTTCGGGGACGGGCACTAGGGCTTGGATAGCATATGAGTTGAAGGAACGTTGTAGGTATAAGGGTCGGTTGAGCTAGATAAAGAAAGAGCAGAGCCACCTTCATAAGGAACAACCTTGTTGCTATACCTCGAGCAGGCTACTCCAACTAACTTACAAGGATCCACGGTTGAGTCGGCTTGGCCAGAAATATGAAAGGCCCAGTTGGAGATATTATCCATTGAAGAGACCGGTTTGCTAAAAGAGGTTGATTTAAGAGCTAGCCTAAAACTTAGAAGTTAATTTCTCCTTCCATCGATCCTCCATGCGTATGCATTTTAACGTTGAACTGGTCTCTTCAGTGGATAGCATCTCCCACGGAAAACTTTCTGCTAATCAAAGGTATGCACTTCAAAACTGGGCTTTTCATATTTCTGGCCAAGCCGACTCAACCGTGGGTCCTTGTAAGGCAATTGGAGTAGCCTATTCGAGGTCCAACAATCGGGTTGTTCCTTATGAAGGTGGCTCTACTCTTTCTTTATCTAGCTCGACTGGCCCTTATACCTGCAACATTCCTTCTGCTCATACACTTTCCAAGCCCTGGTACCCGTCCTCGAACGCTAATTAGCTGGTCCCTATCACTGTATCCAGCAATCAGGTGATCCACGATGCGGCTTCTATTACTAGCCCGTTAATTTTGATGGGAACTAATCCACTTATCTCCTTCACCGAGTCTAACTCTCTCCTATTCCATGACTCAGTTGTTCAGAATAATGATATGGCCCTTCTTGAAAATGATCCGGCTGCCGACGGTCTTCATCAAGGTACGTTTAATGGAGTTTCTCTTAGTGGTTGAGCTCATTGAGCTCTTCCATTGTCATTAATGATGTTCTCTTAGATTATAGTGAATCTAATAGTAATAGGAATGATAATTCCCTAAATGTAGGTGAAGCTAATAATAACGATATGAATAAAAGTAATACTATTAATATTATTAATAATAATCTATAAAAAATAATAATATTAGTAATATTAATTTCATTGTTAATAATAAATTAATACTATTAAAAATAATAATAATAATAATAATAGGAGAGTAAATGATTATAGTAAGATAATTAATGATAATAAGGATGATAGGTTAGTGGTTCCTGACTTACATATAAACAATAATTCTAAGAAGGGTCATAGGATATATGATATTAATCTTCCCCCTCCTTCTCATCTTAATAATAAAGTCATTAATTTATCTAGTTTCTCCTTTTCCCCTTCTGTTTTTAATTTTTTAGTGAGAGGTTTGAACTTTTCCTTGGCCCGTAAGAAGATCGCGATGGAGGACATTATTTGTGACATATAATTTGGGATTCATAGTTTACCTGATAGTATTAAAAACACTATTAGGCAGGATTGTGTTGTTGTCCTTAGGAAAGCTAAGCCTCCTAAGAGTAACCTTAGCAAGGATAAATTTGAAGCCCTAAGATCTTTAAATCAGAGCAAAGATATTGTTGTTCTAGGAGCTGACAAAGGTGGAGTTGTTGTCATTCTTAACAAGGAAAACTACCGCAATAAAATGTTGAAGCATCTTCATAATAGTGGAAGCTATAAGAAGCTTTCCAAAAACCCACTAAAGAAGATCTCCAGGAATGTGGGCCTTGCCATTAAATCTAGTAACTCAGTGACTCACCTTCACCATAAACTCATTGAGAGCAATCCCATCATGCCTAGGATCTATGGGCTCCCTAAAATTCATAAGGAGGCCCCCTTAGGCCCATTGTCAATACCATTGCAGGTCCTACCTATCTTCTTGCTAAATTCCTTGCCTTGAAGCTTAAACCGTTAGTTGGTCATACAGGGTCCTTCGTTAAAGACTCGACTTCCTTTGTTGAGGAACTCAAGAACATCAAGCTAGACGCTAGAGACATTCTTGTCAATTTTGATGTTGTTTCCCTATACATCTGCATCCCTATAAATGAAGCCATGGAAGTGATCAACCGGCTAACTCATCCTGATACAGCTCGATTAGTGGAGATCTACCTCACTTTAACCTTTTTCAGTTTTGAAGATGAGTTCTTTGAGCAAACCTGTGGAGTTGCCATGTGCTCACACTTATCTCGTGTTGTTGCTAATATTTTTATGGAGGATTTTGAATCCAAGGCTATAAGCTCAACCCACCTCTTGCCTAGGCTTTGGAAAATATATTTAGATGACGCTAATGTCGTCTGGTCTCACGGCCAAGAGGAGTTGGATCTCTTCTTTGATCACCTCAATAGTCAATCAACGACCATTAAGTTCACTAAGGAACAAGAAGTCGATGGTTGCCTCCCTTTCCTTGATATTCTTATCTCAAAGAATAATGATGGTTCCCTCTCCCACTAAGTGTTTAATAAGAAAAATCACATGGAGCAGTATCTTCATGCTAGTTCCCATCATTTCCTGGCCCAAAAATTTGGGGTTCTCAACACCCTTGCTACTCCTGCCTTAAGGATCTCTGATGAAAAGAGCTTCGAGGAAGAGAAATCCCATCTCCTTATTGTCTTTGTTGAGAATGGTTATAATAGACACATGGGACAGAAGGATTTCCTCAAAGCAGCTAAGAATTCGTTAACTAGAAGGAAATCAAAGGAACGCATTCCTCGTGTCCATCTTCCCTTTTTTCAGGGGACCACGGATAGGATTGCCAGGATCCTTAAGAAGAATAATGCTCCCTCGACCTTTAGAGCTCTTAACACCATTCGTAAGTTCCTCATATATCAGTAAAGGATCCTATTGACCCTAAAGACATGAAAGGGGTTTATATTATTCCTTGTTCTTGTGAGACCCCGTATATTTGTGAGACTGGTCGCTCCATTAATCAAAGGATTAGTGAGCACACAGCTGACCTTAAGGATAATAGAACCAAGTCTTCTGCTTTAGCAGAGCATGTGGAGAAAACCAATCATGTCTATATTGAGAAGGTTGGTGTTATTGCTAAAGTGCCGCAATTCCATCACTAGTAATTTAGGGAAGCCTTTGAGATTGAAAAAAGGCCGAACAATCTCAATAGAGAAGATGGTTGGAAGATCAGTAGTTGGTGGGTCCCAACCCTCTCCTCCTAGTCGTTTCTTTCCATTCTCTCCCTCCCTGTGTTTAGCTTGATCTTGTTGTCCTCTTGGTATTTATCCTCTTGTTTCCCGTGTCTGGTATCCTTGTTTCTTTGAGGCGTGGTTGATATAGTTGGAGGTATTGTAGTGATGCTTAATTCATGTTTTTTGTTTTTCGCTAATAATAGAAGAAAATAATCTTGAAATTAATCTATGATAATATACTAGTTTTAACCCTTAAATTAACCATTAATTTAATTTTAAAATTTTAAGATATTCTCTCTAACCCTTAAATTACTATAACATTTATATATTTAATATTTTTATAAATAACTTTTAATTTAGAATTAATTCTATTTATTTATTTTAATATATGAAATATATGAAATATTCCCTCTAAAGTATATTTTAATAAAAATATAACTAACTATCTACATATTACTCTAATAGGTATATACTTAATAACTTTAATATCTAACTATTAATTACCTTAAATATTTACATAGTTAATATCTTTGATAACCATCTATTAAATAAAAATTATTATTTAAATATATAATTAATTTGACTCTAATATTTTTTTTTTTTATATCTAGTACTAATTACTTTAATATCTTTGATAACTATTTATTTTTTTATTTTTATATTTATTTATCATATTTTTTTATTAACTATTAATTTAAATAATTAATATTCCTTTTAACTTAATTTTAATAAAAGATTATAACTAACTTATTATTACTCTATTATGTATATATCTTCTATCTCTAACTATTAATTCTTGGATATCTTTATAGACAATGTCTTGGAAAAAATATCTATCAACTTAAAATTAATTTATTTTATAATTTATTTTATTCTAAATATATATTTAAAAAAAAATTGTCCATTTTCTTTTATTTTAATGAGAAGATAACTAATTGTACTAACTTTTTAATTAAAATTAGGTTTTACCCCTAATCTTGGTCCAAACCCCCCGGATGCGGGTGACAGTAGGGCTCGGTGGGCTGAGCCACATGGCTCTCATGTGACGCCCCATGCGGATTAACTCCCTCAGTACCTCAGCCGTCAAAGGATTAATATGGCGGGGTGGTAGCTCAGAGCATTCAATGCAGACTTGGATGACAGGATGGCGGATTTCGGATGGCGTTCAGAACATTGGAGGGACGTTAAATATCTGGCCGGGGACTGCAACAGGCCATTGTCTCCCGAAACTCACTGTCACGCTGGTGTTTTGGGGTCGAGAGCTCCGCTGCGGAGGAAAGCCTGTTGCTGGCCGAGGAGCACGCCATCACAGGCTGCCCTCTGGGTTGGCTCTCAGAACTTCGGTAGCGCCACAGATAGGAGAGAAACAATCTCAGAGGTTCGGGAGACGAACTCTGAAGGCGGGAGGGCACTGTCTGAGGCATTGGAGGTCAATTCAATGGGGTACGCAGAGAAATTGGAGTCAAGGGTGGCCGATTCAGAGGCGAAGGAGGAGAACTGGGAAGCTCTGGGGAAGGCCACAGTGGAACATCAAGACAATTCGCAGGTGGTGGAGGAGTTTGGGAAGTTGGGGCGACATTTTCTGGCTTTGTGGAGGCTACGTAACCCGCTCCAGGCAAATTCAAGAGGAAACGAACCGTCCATGGCAAGGCTTCGTAACCGGCAACCCAGTAGGAGGGGTTCTGGTTGGGGCTTGAGCCAGGGGCGTGGACGTGGTGGAGCAGAAAGGGAGCACCACCATTGTTGCTGTTGCTACTGCCATCGTCGGGCAGGGGTCGCGCCACTTCATGCTGAGCAATACGTGGAAGTCAGCGGGGCAAACATTGAGGGGCCAGCCCTCCCGGCGTTTGGTTCTGTGGTCTTCACCTTGGGTAAGGCGGGGGACAATCAAGGAGTTAGGGCGGACGTCTCTGTGCTCTTCACGCAAATCCCGGAAGAGGCGGAAGAGGAAACACCTCCAGGAGGGGAAGATCCTCCCCCGGAAAACCCTGGTCATGCAGACCCTTTGCCACCTCCACCAAGCGGGGCTAGTACCTCAGGGAAGGCAGTCATGGCCGACCCCGCTACCTCCCAGACAGCGAAGGTTCCAGACTCCGCCAAGTTGGCGGCCATGTGGGAGGGTATTCCTGAGGGGCAAGGGTGGTGCACAATTGAGGAGGAGAAACCTCCTGAGGATGAGTAACCCTCCAGTGCGTGCTCCAGTCGTGGCCAACCTCACCCAGCTCAGGTCCAGTTTTCTGTTTACTGCTGCTTATATGGTTCGGGTCAGATTTCGGTCTGTTTTCATGTTGTTTTTTATATATGTCCAGTCTTTTTAGTCATGGTTAATGTCAATGCGTCGGTTAGTAGCAGTCACAAGTAGGTTAGTGAAGACAGCCCCTGCGTGGGCGGGATCACCTATAAGTAACCGAGATGGAGGAGTCTGTTTTGTCATTTTGGATCAGTTTTGTGTCTCAGTCGGCCTTTCAGAGGCATCAGGAAATCATGATGAATGCTACCGCTGCGTGGGAGCTTTTGGGTCGATCTGTTCCATCCATGGCACCTCTGGTGGCCAAGGAAATACTGTTAAGTCCAGCTACTCTGCATGTAAATTTCCACTTGTACATATAATATAAATTTAGACAGTTTACCGAGAAAAAAAAAATCTTGGTCCAAACCGACCATATCCTGGTCAAATTTAGCCATTGTCAATATAGCTGTTACCTGATCGAGTGATTTAGTCATTGGAGTTTCCGCTCTATCTATTTAATTTGGAAAGTGAGATCTGTTCATTCAACTTGTTTTGACGATGAACCCCACTTGACAATGAACCACACTTGTTGGTTCGAAATGTGTCAACAAAAGAAACCTAATGTAATTTTCTCCAAAAATTCTTTTTTCAACTTAATATAGATCACAAAAAACTAAATTCAAACATTTTACAATATTTAACATTATTAATTGAAAATTAATTTATTTTAAATAATTATTTAATTTCCCAGAGATTATGATTTTTCAATTAATTTATTTTAAATAATTATTTAATTTCCCACGGATTATGATTATTTATATAATATATATATATATATATATATATTATTTTTAATTAAAATGTATTACAAAAGAGAAGACATGCGAGCTATGATAAGACGTACGCAGATTCACATGAACGTTGTTCTCCATATGCATAGGTGGTAGATTGTTATGTTATAGAATAAACATGGAACAAGTTAGTGCGTTGTGAAAATAGCCATAAGCATATTATAGAATATGCATGGTACAAGTTAGTGTCTTGTGAAAATAGTGACAAGCATACGATACGAAGGAGCAGTGGCTACTGTTTTGACTTTCTTTCTCTTTCTTTCTTTCTTTTCTTCTTTTTAAGATATTTTTTTACATTTTTTTAAAAAGAGAAATACTATAAAATTATGATATTTTTTAAATATTTTTGAAATTATAAAAAATAACCTAAATATAAAACTTGTAGTAAAATTAAAATTAAAAATTATTTTAAGTTATATATTTATATATAATATTATTTAATGAAAAGCTTTTAATAAACTTATTTTACACTATACATTTATCTATGTGGTTTAATTTAACGAAATGTTGTTAATAAAATATAATTAAGGGAAATTGCTCATTTCATATTTCAAATAAATCTTTATATATATATTTTTTTAGTGATAACTCCCTAATAAAAGGAATATTTTTCTTTGAATGAATCGGTGATTAAAGTTGGGTTTTTTATACACAAAATCACAATAACTCACTTTAAGTTGGTATTTTTTTTAGCATAAGAAATCATAAGGGTTTTATATTTTTCTTTGAATGAATCAGTGACTAAAGTTGGGTTTTTATAAACACAAAATCATAATAACTCCTTAGTTAAAGTTGGGATTTATTTTCACATGAGAAATGATAGTCTTTAGTTTTTTCGCTACTTCTTCTCCACATGTTTCTTCTTCTCAGATTTGAGTGTCATTATTTCTTTGGAGATCATTAGCCTCAACTATCCTGGTTTATTGTAGTTCTTTCGCGCTTTTTAAATATGAAATATTTTCAGTCAATCCCATCCTTCAACCATGTCCGGATCGGTACAACAGAGTGAAAGGTCATCGAACAAGCAGTTACATTGCCCATCATCTGGGTTGACACAGGAAGAAACCAAAATCAACTTTTTTTTTTGGAAAAATAGGGCGTACAACATATTGGAGTTGCGGCCTTATCACTTAAACTAATTGATCTAATTAATTGAAGATAAATGACAAAAAGAAATTGTTAATAATAGATATGCTAAAATTAGTTCATACATGAGTGACAGATATTTTTTAAATTTGGAATCAATATAAATTATTAGAAGGAAATTGGGAATTAATTATATAATAAGTTGAAGTAATTAATACATTCTTATACTCTCTCTAATTACAATCATAATTATTTGTTGGTTTAAGTCTCAACGAAGATTATAATATTTAGATCATAGAATTTAGACTTCTGTGATCTAAATCACATAAAAAATCATTTGTCGACGGTTTAGAACCAACTAGCGTGGTTCATCGTCAGGACAAGTTGAAGATCCAATCTGAGCGATAAGTTAAATAGGACAACAGGCCATTCCAACAGCTATATTTCACTGAGTAACGGATAAACAGGACCTCTAACGGCTAGGTTTGACCCAGGCCCAAAGGGAGGGACTAAAATTTATTTATTTATTTATTTATTTTTTTTGTAAGCTGAGGTGGTGCCATTTTCTATTATCAAAAGGAAAACATTACATAGCTAGGGTGGTCTCAACCCGCCCCGCAGGGAAACCGAGTTTATTGACCACCGATGGTTTTTCACAGCTGCCCAAAAATAAAAAGTTTTTAGCTTGTCTTTCCATGCCTTATACACTTTAGTCTTTTCCCTATTACTACTGACATACATTTGCAAGTAAATATAGACATAAACCTTATGCATGGCTAAAAAACAAAACAGAAAACAACAGTTCCTAAATTTATCAAGGGTGTGCCTTTCTTTACTGTTCCTCAGCATTCTCTTGCTGCTTTTTCTCTTTTTTGATCATCACGCCGCTTGCCTCAAGCTGCTGTTGCAGGTCCTCCAGCCGCTTGTCTTGCATGAGCAGAGTAATGACAATATTCTTCAGTTTTTTCTTCAAATTTGGGATTCCCTGCGACAATTCGGCCATTTTCATCGCTATTTGTTCCATGGCTTTGGCCACGAGCCTCTTCATAACCTAGTACAGGTGCAGTGACTGTTTGTAAAGAGTCATTCTTCCTCTGGTATGCCCTGGGTCAGGCAGGAGACTTATCCAATCTTCCATCTCATCCTCTGACTGGGCCTGGATGGCCTCTTCCTCCCAATGCTCAATAATTCTTTTAATTTTTGGGTTAGTTTTCTCCCTATACTCCTTCTCTGCAGTCCTGACCCTGGTTTCGATGGTCTGTCTGCTCTGTCTGCTCCCACCTCCCATCTCTGTCTCCACATCCTCTTCATGACTTACGCTACACCGGCGCCCCCGTCTGGTTCATCCTGCCACCACACCCTGACCTCTCCGGCCTCTTCTTCCCCTGCGGCCTCTCCCTCTCCTGTATCGTCCACTGCCCCCTTCTATCCCAGTTAGCGGGCTCCCTTCTTCGTCCTCCCCAATTCCTGTCACTGTTTTATTTCGACCATCTCTCCTAATCGTCTGCGCGGACTCCTCCCGGCCCTCCGTCATGTCCTTGCTCTCTCCTTCCGAGACCTCATAAACAGGGATGCCATGCTGCAGGCTCTCCGCCATCTTCCGCTTGCCCTTCCTATCCATTTCTTTCCATCCCTGGTCTTCGTCCGCTCCACTGCTTCGCATCCATCGCTGCGCTGTCCTGTTACCCTCTGCTTCCATATTCTCCCTGCCTCCGCAATTCCTCTCACCTTCCTCTCGGCTCACAGGTCTTCCCTTTCCCTTCTTAAAATGGCTCAGCTCTGTGCAGCCTTTCCTTACTTCTCTGCGGTCTTTCCCTCGCATTTTGTTTCGCCACCCTTCCTTCTCTGTCCCTCTCCTCTGCATGCCTTTCCTACTTAAGCTTCTGTGGTGTTCGCTGCTTCTGATCCCCGCACCATCATTCCTCAGGCTTGTCCCTGACATCCTGTCCCGTCCACTGTCCTGCCAAGCTGCTCCACTAACCTCTCCATCGCTCCATTTACCTGTTGTAATAATGCCTTGATATTTGACAGCGTTCACTTGCTCCTCCCGCCGCCGAAACATGATTTCTTTCCTCTCCACGTTACGCAACCCGATCGGGTGTTCAGTTTTCTCCAGTTCATGCCATTGTTGCTTCATTATGGTCTTGGATAATTATGTTTTTGAGACCTTCCTAGCTGTTATCCCTTTCTAATGAGGGCCAAATTCTATTTAGACTGCTGTTTGCTTCTTTGCTTCCCCAGTTAGCTAGGAGGTCGGTAGCCTTGTTTCCATTTCTTCGGACATGGTTGATTATCTTATAATCAATCCTATTTAGCAGTTCCGCTATATCTTTGACAATGCCTGCTGTCCTCCAACTTTTGGCCACTTTATCCCAGCTCTGCCCATCCTTTAGTTTACGCAACATCCTTATCGTGATCTGCGAGTCCCCTTCAATCTCCAGGTTCATATAGTTGTTTCTGACTGCTATTCTTAGGCCTTGATGGACTGCCTAGAGTTCTGCCTCATTGTTCATCATCTCGCCTCCCCATTCCACGTAGATCCACCTAGTTTTTCCTTGGCCATCGCGGAAAATACCTCCTAGGCCTGCCGGTCCAGGGTTCCCTTTCGACGCTCCATCGAAGTTAAATTTGATGGACTGTATCCCTGGGTATCTCAATTGGTTGGGGCTTTGAGTTTGAGGATTACCTTTCTTTTCTTTTCGAGGGTAAAGAATGCTAAATTCTAAGTTAAGTTTCGAGGCTATTCTACCTTCTGCTTGGTCCATATTCCAGTCTTCTTCATCCCAGGAGTCTGAGAGAACAGTTTCTTTAATTTCTTTACCTATTTCCTCCCAAACTCTTTCTGGTCTACTGCTTTGCCCCTAAATATTCTTCTGTTGCGTTCCTTCCATATAAACCAAATCACGAAGCCTACCGCTAAATTCCATATTCTTCTTACATCTTTGCTGTGGAATTGGCCCAAACCCCATTGCATAATGGTATTCTGTATACTATTAGGGTCTCTCATTGTCCTTCCAAATAGTGATATGATCTTCTCCTAGATACTTTCTGCATAAGGGCAATTATTTAGAAGGTGTTCTTGATTTTCCATTTCACTGTTGCAGAGACTACATCTTGATGATCCGTGGTATCCTCTCTTTAGGATTTTGTCCCAGGTTAGGATCCTTCCTCTACTGACCAGCTAGGCGAAGATTGTGATTTTAGGCCACCATTTTCCTTCCCAGGTCTTCCTCCAGTATATACCTTCTTCTTCCCGATTCTGCCTTGTTGATAAGTAGTAGGCCTCTTTGACCGTAAATGTCCCTTTCATTGATCTGCCCCATCTTAGGATGTCCTCCCCTGTCCTGCTTTTTATCTTTCTGAGATCCACTTCTTTGAGGTAATTTTCCTCTAGCTCTGTGTTTATGTTCTCACACCATTCTCCTAGTTTCCTTCATGTCCTCCATATACCACTGCTCTCCTCGTCTTTCCAGTAATCCCTTACATACTCCATGCCTGCCCTTTGCGCTCTCTGTTGGATCTCTTGAAGGGTTTGTATTTCTGTCATTTTGCCTTTCTGCTGCCATCCATCCTCCCTAAATTTTGCATTATTTCCTCCTCGGATCTCCCAAAAAGCGTGTTGGTTGATCATATCTCTATTCTGACTTGCTAGATTCCATATGGAGGACCCTTTTGGGGTTTCTTCAATTCTTAGTTTATCTGCTGTTAATTCCGGCATATTATATTTGAATTCCCATATTCGCTGCCACACATCCTTTCCTCCTTGTAGCCATCTCCACCATAATTTTGCGCCCAAGACTCTGTTTAGCATTTCAGGATCTCTGACCCCCAATCCTCCCTCTTCCTTTCTTTGGATCAGATTTGTCCATGAAACTAAGGCCCATTTCCTTTGCTATTTCGGTCCTCCCCAAACGAACTTCCCAAATATCTCCCTTAATTTTGAGCAAACGCCTTTCGATGCTGCTCTGATGGACAGCGGGTATATGGGAATTGATTGCGGGACTGACTTTAGCAGGACTATTCGACTAGCTATATTCAGGGATCTGAAGGACCAATTTGTCAATCGTCTCTTGATTTTGTCAATAACTTCCTGCCAGTTTTTCATTCGGGTGGGGTGTATGTCCAGCTGATTCCCTAGATACTTAGTCGGGAGTTCTCCCTGTCTGAAGCCCAGGGTTCTGGTGAGATGAGCTTTGATGGCCTCCAGATTGTTGAAAATAAATGTGTAGGATTTTTCCTTATTAATCTCCATTCCCGAAGCTTCCATGAATAAGTCCAGGATTTCCTTGATCGCCCTGACATCTCTGATGCTAACTTCCCCAAATAACATTATGTCATCAACGAACTGTTGGTGCGTTATAGCCAGATTTTTTCCCCTGGGTTTTAATCCTCTGATCTTCTTTTTCCTGATCTCTCTTTTGATAATTCTCCCTAGTCCTTCTGCTGGTAAAATAAAGAGAAAGGGTGATATTGGATCACCTTCCCTTATACCCCTTGAAGCATTAAAAGTCCTTGTTGGGTTGCCATTGACCAGAATTGAGAAGATTGGGGTTGAAATCATGCTAAATATCCATTCAATCCATCTTTTTTCGAACTCATACGCTTCCAATACCGCACGAAGATATCTCCAGCTCAGGCGGTCATAGGCCTTTGAGAGGTCTAGTTTTATCATCATTCCCCTCTGCTTATTTTGGTTTAGGGAATGTATCATCTCTTGAGTAACCACTAAACCATCCAGTATTTGTCTTCCCTCAACAAAACCCGTTTTCTCTAGGGATATGATGTTTGGGAGAAGAGGTTTCAACCTTTTTGCTATCAGAGTAGCAATGATCTTATAAATAACATTGCACAGAGCTATTGGTCAAACCCTTGAGCTTCCTTAGAGCTATTACTTTTAGGAATCAGAGTTAAAAAGGTTGAGTTAATACCTGGCCATATCTTTTGCTTCAGTCGAGATTCGTCGACAGCTTCCAAGACTTCCTGCCCCATGAAATTCCATCCTGCCTGATAGAATTCCACTGTGAAACCATCTGGTCTCGGTGCTTTTCCTTTTTTCATGTTCATGACCACCTCCTCGACCTCTTCCATCATAGCTGCACGCATTAGAGCCTTGTTCTGTTCTGTCGTTACTAATTTTGGGATCTCCTTGCATATTTGTTCTATTGCTTCTCCTCTGTCGTCCTGAGTTTCGGTGAGGATCCCTTTATGGTATTCTACTAGTACTCTCTCTATTCCTTCTTGTTCCACTACCTGCTCTCCTTCTTCAGTTTTGATTGAGAAGATCTGGTTTCTCTGTCTATTTTGAATCATCGCTTGATGAAAGAATTTTGTATTCCTCTCACCTTCTTGCAGCCAGTTTATCCTTGACTTTTGCCTCCACAGGATCTCCTCCTGCTTTCTTCTTTCTTCAAGCTGGTTTATTATTCTTCCCTCTTCTTTGCTCCTTTCTTCATCCCTTCCTTCTAGGATAATTTGCTGCTATATATCCTCCATTTCCTTTTCTAGTTTTTGTTTATCTTCCATTATGTGCCCGAATTCTTCTCTATTCCACTTTCTAATTTTTCTTTTTATTTCCTTGAGCTTTAATTGGAATGTCTGCATTTTTCCTTTCCCTCTGACTTGACTCCGAGTCCACCATTCTTCCACTTTATGGAGGAAATCCGGGTTTCTGGGCCAGAAGGCCTCAATTCGGAAATGTTTCTTGCCTTGGTTTTTCTTTATATCAATTTCTAAACGGGTCGGCCAATGGTCTGAGCCTAGGCCCGGTAGGATTTTCGCCTCTATAAAAACATCCTTGTTCAAAATCTGTTCCGATAGGAGAAACCTATCCAACTTTGATGCTATCTGGTTCTTCCCACTCCTCCTGTTATTCCAGGTGAACACGTCGTTTGTTGTTGGGGTATCCACTAGTCTTAGATCTGTTATGAGCTCGCTAAAATCCTCCATGCTCTGGTCCTGTCTCCTGATGCCACCTCTTTTCTCTCCTAGATCGCGGATCAAATTAAAATCTCCGCCAACTATCCATAAGTTATTAGGGATTATTCGCCTTATTGCCTGTATATTCCTAAGGAATTCTTTCCGGCCCCTGGGTAAGTGAGGACCATACACCCCAGAAATGAGGATTATTTCTGTCGTTCCTGCCAGCCTAAACACACTGGATAGTATTTTGGGGAGGCTAATCCAGTTTTCAAAAATGACCTCCTCTGTATTCCATAAAATCGCTAGGCCTCCAGCTGACCCAACCGCGTCTTAAGCCATTACTTCATACATTGATCTCGACTTTTCCAAAATTCCTTGTAGCTGTTGTTGATCCATTTTTGTTTCCTGAATAATCATTATACTAGGCTTATCCTTCCTCAGTCTTTCCTTCAGATATCTCTGCTTGCCCTTACTGTTTAGTCCCCTTATGTTCCAGCTTGTAATAATCATTAAAACTTTTTTAAGGGTTGTTGAAATACCTTTGACAGAGGTATCACTCTTCCTGAATTAACTAATGCTTCCCCTACTGCTTGAATCGTTTCATTCAATGTTTTCCTTCCTCTTTTCCTTCCTCCTTTGCCACTTCCATCCATTCCTATGTTTTGGGATCCTGGCGTTCCTGATTGCTCTGGTCCGGTCTCTGTCATGCCGCCTTTCTTCTTCTTATATCTTTGGAATGCCTCCTTGTATTGCTATTTCTGGGATTCTGGGATGAATCTCTCGTCTAAGTTTTTCCATTCTTGTAGCAGTTTCTTCATTATCCTTTCCTCTTCGGTCCCATTTTCCTTTCGCTTGTATGCCTCTGCATTGACTGTTCTTCTACATTTTCCTGGCGCTCACCCATCTCTACTTCGGCTTCTTTGGTCTGACTGGTATTTTTACCTGAGGTTTCCGATATAATTTCCATCGGGACGTTTTTAGTAACACCTTCTTCCTGTTTTCTTTCTTCTCTATCCTCCTCCTCGTCTTGAAGGACCTGAAATTTGTTCTGATTTTCAACAGGAATGTTCTTTCCTTTTGGTTGCCCTCTTTGTCCCTCTGGACGCGGTTTTTGTCTTCTTTGGACTTCCTTAAAACCCCTCTATCCTACCTCGGGTCCTTCTATTTTCCTTCTCTCCTCTTCCATAATTCTTGTGGTCTCTCCTTCTCTGTTTTGTGGGCATTCCCTAAATAGATGTTCGTACTCGCGGCATCTATGAAATCTGAAGGGAATATGCTCATAATCTATTGGCTGTTGCCAGATTTCATCATGGTATTCCACTTCTACAAATTCTGGTAGAGGTTCTTCTATATTCATATATACACAGATCCTTGCATAGGATGTGAATTTGCCCCTTTTAGTCGTTTCTGCTACTTTGACAAAAGCCCCTATCGAGTTTCCAATTCCTTCCAAAATCTCCGGGTGCCAGAATTCTGTTGGTAACCCAAACAGCCTTACCCATATGGGTGCTGCTAGTAGTTTTTCTGCTTCTGGGTTGTATCTCTCTTCCCAGTGTCTCATAAATAAACCAGCATTATTCATGAAGTATGGTCCTTCCTCAAATATTCTCTCCTTATCTTCAAGGTTTGCAAAAATTACTGTAAAAAAACCCTTAGCTCCAAATTTCAGGTCAACATGTCCTTTTGGTTTCCATCTTAATTGAATCCATTTTACCAGATCCTTTTCAAAAGGCCAGAATCCTATAAACTTACAGATCAGTGCGTGATCTTTCATATAGCAGCGGTAATCCTCTATTTTATTGTTTGGGATAACATACCTTGGTCTTTCTTGTGCCCTAGGTAGGCATCTGCTCTCCATTCTTGCTTGCCATCGGCTTCCCAGGACTGGTATGTCTTTGTCATTGTCCGGCTGTGATTCTGTCTGCCCTCCTCCACTGGTTTCTCCTGCTACCACATTTTTAAAGGAGGGGATCTCTCCCCTCCCTTGATTCCTCTCCATGGCTTCCTTCAATCCCACCTGGTTTTTTACACCTTTCCGCTTGCCTCTTGTTACTGATTAGCTCTCCGCACGTCTGATTAGGGCCTGCTTTCCCCTTTCAGGCCTTCGTTCCTCCTGATCTTCGTGTTGCTGCGCCGCCGTCGTCCGAAAACCCTAACCCTTCTTGCCTCTTCGATCCGCTCCGCATCGATCCCATCCACACGTGAGATTCATTTATTTATTATTATTATTATTATTATTATTATTTTTAATAAATATTATTTATATAAATTATTAGAATAAATATAATGGTAAATCTCAAATTTTGAGTGACCGTTGTCTAATATTAATAATAATATTATTATATACCCATTATTTCCATTATTAAAAGTAAGATTTAAATCTAGAACTTAATTAAAATTAAGAAATTATTATTTTTATTTTATTTATATTATTTATTTTATTATTTTCTAATATTAATATTATTAATACCAATATTACTAGTATGATATTAATAATAATATTATTATTAATATTAAACAACGGTCACTCAAAATTTACCATTATATTTATTCTAATAATTTATATAAATAATATTTATTAAAAAATAATTATAAAAATAAATAAATTTTGTTAGATGATCCAAAATAATTTATTATCATAGGTTATAAAATTGAAATAAAATAATTATTAATTTAAGAAATTAAATTAATAATTATTATTCTAGAATGATTAATTATTTAATGGAGACAATTAGAAATTAGTATATTGTTGTAACAAGATATGACTCTCCAAATGTGTCGTATCTTAGGCTCTATTTTAGGAGATCAGTTAGCTAGTTGGTTTGAATAGCATTTAATGTAAATGGACACTTGTTATT
Source organism: Pinus taeda (assembly GCA_000404065.3). Lineage (NCBI taxonomy): Eukaryota > Viridiplantae > Streptophyta > Pinopsida > Pinales > Pinaceae > Pinus > Pinus taeda. The sequence goes on from APFE031357309.1 coordinate 236,593, forward strand.
TAATAAGTGATCCATAATTAGAGGTACTTAGGACATGGAGCTTATAAATAGCTCATTGCAAGAGTTTTTGGTTGTTCGGGTGTAAACTCTTGCAAAATCAATTATGTAATTATTTTTTCTGATTAATAAAATTACGTGTTTGAGGACACTTCTGCCATTATTGTGGTATCAGAGCTCCAGTAATGCTGCAGTGGATGTGAGGAGGAGATTCCAGCTATACAAATTTTTGGAAAACTCCTTTGAATTGTTCAGTGAATGTTGGGTAAGAAATTTGTCAATTTTTTTTTTAAAAGAGAAGAAATTTTATTGATTTTAGATTTTGAAATCTGAAAATCAATTTTTTGAATTATAATCAAAATCGTTGGGTCTTGAATTTCTATTATTTTCTGCCTCGTCAAATACCACATATTTTACATCTCGAACAAATGTTGTGCAGCGCCATCTCCTCGGATCAAAAGCAATGGGTTTATTGTTAAATGGCCTTGTCCAGCACAAATTGGAGATTACGTTCTCTGCGTAGAAGTTTGAATTCTATTGGCACTCTGGGACTGAGGAATGATTAGTGCAAGGAGGGCTGAATCACAAGTGGTCTTTTGTATCAACCTTTGAGAATTTGATTTCTAGCATAGGCAATTGATTGCGCAGTTCAATTAAAAACTAAGAAGTTTGTTTAAATATCATTCCAGAGTAATAGTGTTGGGTGCAGCATATTTGAGACGCTACGGCGTGGAGTTAAATTCAAGGTATGAACTAGCATCGTTTACCAGATTAAATGAATGCGTTGAAGATGTATGAGACTGTGTTAATTGAAGACTGATGTAGAAGTTATTGACATTAATGTTATGAGGGCATTGTAGCTGACAGCGAATAGATCAATTTAAAAGGTGGAATAGCATAGCGCTATAATTGTATGGATGGTGTTATGTTAAATGGTCGATGTGTGAAGAAGCAGGTCTGCATTTGAATACAGTGATTCGATTCAAAGGCGAATTGTATTGGGATCAGAGGTACTTTAATGGGGTTTAAATGTTGAAATAAATGTATAGTGATAACAATGCTGCCTGTTCGCAGGTCTAAAAAGTCTATGATGAATCAGAAGGAGATAAACCCAATGTCAAGCCAGTGTGAGCCAGCCTACCAACAACACGCCAGCATGCCAGCAATAAGAAATATTTTTTAATTTTGTAACATTAATGGAGTGATAAGGTTTTTGGGTTGTTTGTAATTTTGGGAGAGATAAGGAATATTATATTTTTGGGGAGATTTGGTGATTTTTTTAGTTTTGGGAATTTATTGTTTGGGAGTAATAAGGTGTTTTGTAAATTTTTGGAGTAATAAGAAGTTTTATTTTTAATTTGTTAATTGGAGAGATAAGGTGTGTTGGGCAATTTGTTTTAAGAAGTTCTTTGGTATCATCACATTGTAACTCAAAGTAATTTTACTTTGGGGGGGTAATTTCTTTTTTACCATATTATGCAAAAGCAGCATTGTAAAAAGTCAAATTTTGAAAGTTGCCTTGTAAAAATTTGAGAAATTGACTAGAGCCAAGTGCAAAGCCCAGTCAATTTTCTCCTGTTTTGATGACTATTCGAGGGTCAAGGCCAAGCCCCGATAGATCATGTTATTTTTTGCGTGGTGTGTTGTGTTGACTATCTTGTCATTTATGTTCTGATTCTTGGTGTGACACTTCAACGCTAAAATGTCTAAGGTTATTAATTTGTTTTCTGATTCCGACAAACTTGAAGGCACAAAATCATATAAAACATGGCATCGACTCATCGAAAGCACTCTCATTTACAATGAATTATGACAGGGTATATGTGATGGAGATGTTAAGCCGAATAAACCCACAGATGCAGCTGCACTAGCAAAATGGCAAATCAAGAATGCTAAAGCCTTAGCTCTTATTAAATCTTATGTGAATGATGAAATGTATGTCCATATAGAAAATGCTACAGATGCATGGTCTGCCTTGAAAACGTTTAAAGACCTCTTTGATACTAAGCCAGAATCAAAGAAAGTTGATCTACAATTAAAATTGTTGCAACAAAAATTAACTGAAGGTGGTGATGTTCTTGAATATATCTCAAGACTTAAGAATATTAGGTACGAAATTATTAATGCTGGTTTTCCCGCAATTGATGATAGCTTTATGGTCACAATTGTAATTGCTGGACTTCCTTCTTCCTACACACTTTTTTTGGAGACTCTACAAGTAACTGGGAAGTTAGAGAAACTAAAGTTTGATGAACTCTGTGAAATGTTGACTCAACATGATAAAAATTTTGGGAAGAAGAAGAAAGTAGGTGAAGATGTTTTTCTCACAGAGGCCAGCACTAGTAAGTCATTAGCAGACAGTTCTCGAGGTAGAGGTAGAGGGAATCAGAATCAAGCAGCACATAATCGAGGACGAAGCCAAAGTAGAGGAAACAATTTTAATAGAGGAGGAAGAAATAATTTTCAAGGTAGAGGAAACAACCAAGGAAGAGGCAATTTTCAAGAACAAGGATATAATAATCAAGGTAGAGGACAATCTCAAAATAGAAGTCAAAGGAGAGGCAGAGGACAATCTTCAAGAAGAGGAAGAGACTTAAGTCAAATTGTGTGTCGAAGATGTAACAAAGTTGGCCATTATGCTGAAGATTGTCGAACATCACTTAATAAAATTCCCAAGTTTCAGTAGTATTCAGCACAATTTGCAAGTGATCAAGATGAAGATAACTCAGAATATGTTTTTACTTCCTCACCAGCATCACACATTTCATCCCATCTTAGAAGTGACTACGAAGATGCCTCGATCTTGGATTCCGGGGCAACTCAGCACATGACTTGTCGACGCGATTTTTTCTAGAATTTTCAAGATTTCCAACTTAATTCCATTTTTCTTGCTGATGATACAAAACATACTCCTTATGTAAAAGGAGTAGTAAATGTTTTTCTCCCGGGTATTGGAGAAAAAATGATTTCCAATGTATGGTATGTACACAGTTTCAAGAAAAATTTGCTCTCTTTAGTCACGATTCGACAAGCAGGACAGCAGGTGATTATGGAAGATAGTTTAGTGAAGATTAATTCAGTGATACAGAACTTGAAAACAGTCATGACAGGTTATGAAGATGGAAAACTGTTACGGATGAAAGGGAAAATTATTCCAAGGCATTCTGATTTTGCAGGGGCAGTGACTACAAGAATTTCACCTATAAGACTATGGCATGTAAGATATGGACATTTTAATTTTGAGAGTCTTTCTCAATTGCAGAAACAAGGAATGGTTAAAGGACTTCCCACATTCAAAAGGGAAAATGCAAAATGTGAAGCTTGCATTTATGGCAAACAAAATCGAGAAAGTTTACCAACAAGTTCATGGTGTGCAAACAGGCGGCTACAACTAGTTCACAGTGATGTTTGTGGTCCACTACAAACTTCATTTGGTGGTTGCAAATATTTCTTACTATTCATTGATGATTTCAGCAGAATGACTTGGGTTTACTTCTTGAAGAACAAGTTAGAAGCATTTGATAAGTTTAAAATTTTTCGCCAACTTGTTGAAAATGAAGTCAAAGAAAAGATAGGTACTCTTAGGACAGATAATGGGAGAGAATTCACTTCGAATGAATTAAAAAATTATTGCAGTGAAAATGGCATAAGACGACATCTTACTAATGTTTACACTCCATAGCAAAATGTAGTCGAAAGAATGAATCGTACTTTGTTAGGAATGGTGAGATCCATGTTAACTTTCAAAAGGTTAAGTCCAACATATTGGGCGGAAGCAATTCATACAACTGTCTACTTAAGAAACAGATCTCCAACTGCTTCTTTAGACGGAATCACACCTTATGAAGCTTGGTTTGGTTTCAAACCTCGAGTTAAACATCTTAGAGTTTTTGGGTCAGTTTGTTATGCCTTAGTTCTGAAAGAAAAACGAACTAAGCTTGACTCACGAAGTTTAAAATGCACTATGATTGGCTATTCTGATGAGAAGAAAGGGTACCGTATTTTGACCAATGGAAAATTCATTGTAAGCAGGGATGTCATTTTTGATGAAACTGAGAGCAAAAGTGCTGAAGAAATTGAAAATCTTCTTCACAAGTTAGAAACTAAGGGAAGTAAAAGAAATGATAAAAAGCAAAGTCAACCAACTTCACCAAATTGGTATGAACTTGATTTTCCTTCCTCTGAAGATGAGTCATCCAGTCCATCTTGTTGGAGAGGTAAATCCCCTCTACGGATAGAGGCGATCCCTACTAGCCTAGAATAGGTCTAGCAACAATCAAACAATGCTATCACGCAAGTTCCTAATTGAAAATAAAAGGTAGGTGATGAAGACCTACTTGGGTTCCAACGCTTTCGTTTGTAGAAGAGATGTCGCCCACGTTCCTTTGCCTTGGCCGGTCACAATCCTCCACTATCCTCGTGAATGGACACCTGCACACAAAGAGAACAAC
>APFE031357318.1:0-11580 GCA_000404065.3 Pinus taeda
TTAGCCTAGCTAGCCTACCCTACGTTATGCTACCCTACACTACCACAGTCGAGCTTTGCCTACCCTACCCTACACTACCACAGTCGAGCCTTGCCTACGCTACCCTACCCTACCATAGACGAGCCTTGCCTACCCTACCGTACCTTAACCTACCCTAACCTGCCCTGGCCTACCCTACCCAACCCTAACCTACCAAGCCTAACCTACCTAACCTACCTAGCCTACCTAACCTACCCTAGCCTAGCCTACCCTAGCCTAGCCAACCCTAGCCTACCCTAGCCTACCTAGTCAACCCTATCCTACCCTAGCCTACCTAACCTCACCTACCCTCCCTAACTTACCATAACCTAGCCTACCATAGACCACCTAGCCTACCCTAACATAACCTAGCCTAGCCTATCCTACCCTAGCCCGCCCTATCCTAAGCCTACCCTAGCCTACCTAAGCCAAGCATATCGCATCGTAGGCTAGCCTAGCCTACCTTAGCCTAGCCTACCCTAGCCTAGCCTACACTGCCCAGCCTAGTCTACACTAAACTAGCCTACCATACCCTCGACTACCCTAGCCTACCCCACCATAGCTTAGTTTAGCCTAGTTTACCTACCCTAGTTTAGCCTAGACATTCCTACAATACCCTGCCCTGCCCTATCCTAACTTAGCCTATCCAAGCCTACACTACCCTGCACTATCCTAGCCTTGCTTAGCTTACTCTACCCTACCCTACGCTACCCTTGTCTAACCTATCCTACCCTACCCTAGCTTAGCTTAGCCTAGCCTAAACTATCCTAGCGTATCATAGCCTACCTTACGCTACGCTACCGTACACTAACATATCCTTGCCTAGCCTAGCCTAGCCTAGCCTAACCTAGCCTAGCCTAGCCAACCCTAACATACACTCGCCTACCCTAGCCTACCCTAGCCTAGCTAGCATAAACTACCCTATCCTACCTAACCTACCTAGCCTACCCGAGCCTACCCTAGCCAAGCACACCCTAGCCTATGCTAGCCTACCCTAGACTACCTAGCCTCGCCTACCCTACCTAGCCTAGCATAACATAGCCTATGCCCCAGCATAACATAGCCAACCCTAGCCTACCCTATCATACTCTATCCTAAGCCTAGCCTAGCCTAGCCTACCTAAGCCAAGACTATCCCATCCTACCCTATCCTATCCTACCTTAGCCTAGCCTATGCTAGCCTAACCTAGCCCATCCTACCCTAGTCTACCCTAGCCTATGTTAGCCTATCCTACCCTAGCCTAACCTACACTGCCCTAGCCTAGCCTATTCTAACCTAACCTAGCCTAGCCTAACCTAGCCTAACCTATCCTACCCTAACATATCCTAACCTACATAAGCCTAGCGTAGCCTCGCCAATCCTAACCTACCCAAGATTATCTTAACTAGTGTACCCTGACCTATCCTACCCTAGCATAGCCCACCCTAGCCTACCCTATCCTACCCTAGCTTACCCTATCCTACCCTGGCCTAACGTACCCTAACCTACCCTATGTAGCCTACACTAGCCTAGCCTACCCTAGCCTAGCCTAGCCTACCTTAGCTTACCATAGCCTACCTAGCCTACCCTAACCTACGTTAGTCTACCCTAGCTTACCTATCCTAGCCCAGCCTAGCCTACCCTAGCGTACCTTACCCTACCCTACCCTAACCTACCCTACCTTAGCATAGCCTACCCTATGCTATGCTACTCTACCCTACCCAACCTAGCCTAACACACCTAGCCAAGCCTACCATACGCTAGCCTAGCCAACCCCACTTAGCCGAGCAAAGCCTACCTAGCCTGCTCTACCCTACCCTAGCCTACTTTACCTAGCCTAGGCTAGCATAGCCTACCTAGCCTATCGTAGCCTAGCCTACCTAGCATTGCCTAGCCTACCTAGCCTAGGCTAGCGTAGCCTAACCTAACCTCTCCTAGCCTAGCCTAGTCTAGCCTAGTGTAATCTACTTAGCGTAGCCAAGCCCACCTAGCCTAGCCAAGCCTACCCAGCGTACTCTAACCTACCCCAGTCTACCCTACCCTACCCTACTCTATCCTAGCCTACCCAGCATAGCTTAGCCTACCCTACTCTACCCTGGCCTAAGCTACCTAGCCTAGCCTACGTAACCTACCCTAACCTACCCTACCTAGCGAAGGTAGCCTACCTTACCCTACCCTATCCTAGCCTAACCTACCTTATGCTACCTAACCTACCCTGCCCTACCTAGCGCACCCTAGCCTACGCTACCCTACCCTACCCTACCCCTATGTCACATGGTTCGAGTTCGACAACGATTAAGTTTGATTCGAATTCGAATTTTCTGATCAGGTTCGAATGAGGTTCGACATTAGGTTCGACTATACATATTTTTCAATATTTATATATATTTATATATATTTATATATATATCTTATATGACAAAATAATAGAAAATTCAAAATCGATCCATAAACACATGAACACAAATTATTATTAATAAATTATTAAACATAAATGAATAATGTATTCATTCTAACATCTAGTTAAATGTAAACATACACAATAGTAGTTTAAAAAGAAATGACATAATTTTCAGTCTTCAAAATTTAAATGAATGTCAAATACTAGTAATCTTTTAAAAAATCACAATCAAAACTTGATCAAAATTTAAACATACACATCATTGTAGGACATCTTCAAATTTCAAAATTTTAAATATCATCAAAGTCATCAACACATGGAATTCCATCATTTGGCTCATCTAGTGAGTCATCATCAATGCTAATATAATAAGGAAGTCATAAAGACCATTGCCAAATAGTTAAAATCCATAAAATTGTTCTAGGAAATTCAAAAAACATAGATAATCTATAGTTATGGCCTACTAGACTCTAGTATGATCAAAAAGCTCTCAATCATCATGTGCATATGGCATAATAAAGGCAATAGAATGGTGATCATCAAAGTCATCAATAGATGGAATTCCAACGTTTGGATCATCTAGTGAGTCACCATCATTGCTAATATCATCTTCTTTTGGCTCTAAATCAGCATCAAACCATGGCTCCGAGGAACTAGATGCATCTTTGGCCACAATACTCAAGGCCAACTTCAAATTACTGCGAACATAAACAAGGTCTTCCGACCTTGTAGACAATAATTTGTTTCTTTTCTTCGACTGGATATGGTTAAAGCTACTTCGGTTCGTTTCACAAGCAGAGGCACTTGATCCCTGGCTCAAAATACGAACTGAAAAATGTTGCAATTCAAGAGTCTCTAATCCATGCCACCATCTCCCTAGAGGAATATTGGGCCTATCTTGTACTGCACTAGACCTTCCAAATATTCCCTCTTCCATCCTGTATGCTCGAATATGCTCTCTAATTCTCCTGCATTCTTCTAGATCAGGGACCAACCGTTCAACTGCATCATAAAGGCCATTCATGACTTCTGCATCATTTTTTCTTTCTATCCCAAAGAGTCAAGGATCCAAATAACAAGTTGCTGCATGTAAAGGACTATGCAACATCTTCCATCTTTCATCAATCATCTCCCATATTGCAATGTACTCATTTTCCTCATTATTAAAAGATTTTGCAATGGCTTCTTTAGCATAATCCATGTCATCATAAACAAAACCCATGGAAGTGGTATCACTATCAACCATGTGAAGCATATCAACAATTGGTTCACATACTTTTAAGACCTCCTGAGCATTGTCCCAAAAAGCATTCCCTAAAATCACCTGTTCCAACTCATTACGTAGTCTTGCAGCAACAAGCTGAGGGTCTCTCTTAGTACTGGGTGGAGTCAGCAAGTTTCACTGAAATGAATTTATTTTAGTTTTTACCTAACATTTCCTGGAAGAATATGAAATTTGTAAAAGCCTATGTATATCACTTATCAATCCTGAATTATAAATTCCTCTCATGCTTCAATTGGAATGCTTTTGAAAGTATGGTTCCCCTGGAAGAGATTATTGGAATAAATGTTTAATCCCATGAAAATTAGCATTATCTTAATGAGCAAGGAGTATTATTCTGTCCAACTTGAAGTAAGTTATTAGAATAAATGTTTAATCCCATGAAAATTAGTATATTATCTTGATGAGCAACGAGTATTAATCTATCCACTTGAAGTAAATTATTCTACTAACATGTTATCGCATTTCACGAGGAGATTAACTTCCCAAAATTGGATACTTGAGTTATTCTTATGAGCTATTAATATACATTTGTTTGTATGAATACATTCTCATCGTGCAATAATTTTTAAAAGTCTATTAATTTTTAAAAACATTATACACCTTTAAAACTATAAATGGCTAATTAAAAAAAATTAAACTATAGATGGCTAATTAAAATACTTTAAGCAATCTAAATTAAATTTGAATACATATGTAATATTTATAAAATAACTAAATTTATTTTCAAATGTCTAAAGTGTCAATTTCTTTTTTTGAATAAATTTGGGTTTTTTTACATTTTTAATAAATTTCAAATTGAGATAAATTTTATTTCGCTTAAAAGCTTTATTGTACAATAAAATGCTTCCAAACATTTTAAGCACAAGTGGTATGTTTTTGGTTCATTCCTTTTGTGTAAGTTACATTCACTTTATGAAATTCTAGTTTGATGAGTTACTAAAAATTTCATCCATAAATGTGAGTAGGCATCTCTTGAATTTAAGACACATTGAAAGTTACACCTGCGATATTTGGTTGTGGGTTTTCGGGGACATGATAAGTGAGTCGATTAGTCTCACTACTTGATTTACCCATGACAAGTGACTCAATTGATTTGGCTGTCTAATTTAGCCCATGATATATCTAGACATGCACTCACAAATTGTATAGTTACCTTTCATGCAATAATTGGCTAAGGAGAACTTTCAATGAGCAATGTTTGTGTGATGTAAATGCCTTCATTGAGGATAACCAACAAATATATTCCAAACTCTCTCATTGTTCATACTATTTGGAAAACAATGCACTACGCATTAGTGTGCCTCACAACTCCATCGCCCATTTAACTTCAAAAGCTCGTAATGGACCTCCTTTTAGGCCTCTATTTGTTTTTACCCCAATGCACCTTTCCACAAATTCTTGCAATTCTCAATCAACCAAGAATACAATCTAACTAACATGCCCCTACATATTAATAAATTGGTTCTTATATTCTCTCTCTCTCTCCATGGACTAAGCTTATAAACCTAGAAAAAGTTGGCGAGGCAAGAGCCCCTGGCCCTACACACTAATAGATTGTTTCCTATACTTTATCCACTGGCCAAGCTTACAAGGCAAGAAAAAATTTCCAAGACATGACCACATACACATTTTGATCACTTGGCCAAGCACATTACAAACAATATCCTACATTAGCACTTGTTATGGCCCCAAAGCATTAACAACCAAATTGACCTATCGTCCTCTTGCCATTTGTTTTTCTTACATCATTGTAATGAATACATATATCAAAGATTGTGCCAAAATCCACCCCTTTTTTTAATTTTGTTTTTGCTAGTGTAACTTACATTGTCAATCAATATTGTTAGTGATACATTGTTATCATAACCTTATTTACTTGGCCAAGCACATTACAAACAATATCCTACATTAGCACTTGTTTTGGCCCCAAAGCATTAACAACCAAATTGACCTATCATCCTCTTGCCATTTGTTTTTCTTACATCATTGTAATGGAATACATATATCAAAGATTATGCCAAAATCCACCTCTTTTTTTAATTTTTTTTTTGTTAGTGTAACTTACATTGTCAATCGATATTGTTAGTAATACACTGTCATCATAACCTACAATGAATACATATATCAAAGATTGTGCCAAAATCCACCTCTTTTTTTAATTTTGTTTTTGTTAGTGTAACTTACATTGTCAATCGATATCGTTAGTAATACATTGTCATCATAACCTTGTTTAAATAAAGTGAAAAAAAAACCCTTGTTTAAATATATAGAATTGATGAATATTGAAAACCACATATTAACTAGCTTTATATTGCGCCAATGCCATTATTGGCCCATTGGCATGACATGTTGATTTACATTAGCCTTACCCATTAGTGGGGTCCCATTGACTCAATCCAAATATCCTTATAGTGAGGAGCGCCAAGTCTACCAATTCTAAACAAAAAAATATAACTTTCAACTTTTGGGAAAGCTGAAATTTAAGATGATTACTCGACACTTTCCCTATCCCAAGAGTACTTCCGACATGCCCTCCTAACTGCTTTAAAATTATTATCCAATTATAAAGATGATATTAATGAAATTACTTACCTTCCATGCATCGAATCACGAAATGCAAAATATAATAAATGATATATTTATATAGTAACAAATTTTATAACATTAAAAGGAAAACTAATAACAATATGCAACTCGTTCCCAGATGTGGGTGGCTTCCAATCCTAAGGCAACCATGTTAATTTTAAGTATGTTCTATGCTTAGAGAAATTTATTTCAATTTTCATAGTTAGCTCAATATCTTTTCCAGAGTAGCAATCACATCATCAACATTAAAATAAACATAAATCACAGAAAACAAGCCAAGACAAGACACAAGATGTGGCACTAACCAGGGACAAACCCCAATGTGGGGAAACCCTTGATCAATTCTTCTTATATGTTATTCAATAGTTCAGCACAGAGAGAATGAGAGAGATAGTACATTTACAACCGAAGTCAACAATTAGACTTCCTAGGTAAAAATAGATCATCTCTACATGAGATCAGTTGAAGACAGGTTGCTTCCACTAATTCTCCAAGCTGATTCCTTCACCTATCATTGTGTTGCATCTCATCATCATGTTGCACCTCACTGTGCTACACCATGCTGCACCCATCATCACATTGTTGGACCTCATGACCATGTTGTACACATCATCACATTGTTGGACCTCATGACCATGCTGTACACATCATACCGTTGCACCTTATGTTGTCATTATTATCCCATGTACCATATTGTTGTCCCACTGTTAGTGACATTGCCATTCCATGTTTACCATAATGCTGTCTCGTTTGCTTGCTCCATCAAGCTTCATTGTTGTCCCAAGTACCATTGCTGCTTTGCTGCACCATGTACTAGCTGTCCCATCTAGACATGTTGTACCTTGCTGCTCCAAGTACTAGATGTCCCATCTAGACATGTTGTACCTTGCTGCTCCATGCACTCGCTGTCCCAACTAGACATGTACCTTGCTACCCCATGTATTGTTTCATGTACTTGTTGTCCATGTATTGCATCATGTACAACACTATTGTTGTCCCACTGTAACACCTACAGCACACATAGATTTCCATGTTGTCACCTACAGCACACATAGGTCCTTCTTACGTGGCTAGGTCTCCTTTTCTCGCTGTGTATAGGTCTCCTCAATTGCTATGAATATGGCATCTTTTTATTGCGGACTTAGGCCTCCTCTAACTGCGGATTTAGGCCTCCTCTAATTGCGGATTTAGGCCTCCTTTATAGGCCTTCTTTAACTGCCGCCAGACCTCTACCTTAACCGCTGCTAGAGCTCTCCTCCATCTACAGTTGAGTCTCCTTTCCACCTGCAGCTAGGGCTAGTTTGTGGCTCCATTTAGATCTGCGGCTAGGGCTAGGTCTCTTCTTTAGGACAGCAGCTTAGGTCTCTTCTAGACCAACGTTGAGAGCAGTTTAGAACTTCTCCTTGCTGTGCTATAGTAGCCTCCTCCATCACTGCGTTAAGGCTGACTAGGGCTTCTTCATTTGGGCAACGTAGACCCTAGGGCACTCCCTCTAGATAGCATAGAACCTTTCTCTATTAGGGCAACGTTATCCCTTAGGATCTCTCCTCCTACTAAATCCCAAAGCCAAGTAGAGAGGAAGAAATCCCAAGTGAGTGTGTCCAAATAACTTTCAAGGCACCTCTATTTATACTAAAATGTTGAGCACATGTGGGGTTTATTTGGTTGTTGGCCAACCTTGACAAATTGTCCCATAACACAAATAAATTCATATCTCCATGAATACTTATCGAAATTGGATGATCTTTAAATCAATCCTACACCTCTCGATGAGAGGGATCCAAGAAAAATATCAGTTGCCATTAACAAGATGACCCGTGTGGAGTTTGGCCCTAGTTGCCAATTTTAACAAACCATTACTATCATGCTTAAGGAATTAAAAGCCATGAATTCGTGGCACATCAAAACCACCACCCCTAAGACATTTGCTCCAGCTATAAGATCCATGCACATATTTGTCACGCTCCTACATTCACTCCTACATCACTCCACGTAAAAGCGTTTGGCTAGCAGCATTAAACCTCCTCCCTGGTGCTCACCTCGACAACAACCATTAGTATTAAATCCCCTCCCTGACGCTCACCTCAACATCACTCCCTCGCCATAGTCACACTTACGAGTATCACCCTCATGTTCACTTTGCCATGTGCATCCTTCTCCTGCCTCAGTTTGTCACCCAAATCACTTTGAACCCTTTCCACTCCCTCCTTTAATATCGCCATCGTGCCCTCTCAACACCAACTATCCAAATCCTCCCCAACCTTAGCATCATGGTTCAAGAGCAAGGCAAAGCTAGCTGAGCAAGTCGAGGTCATGGCCGACCTCTAAACCCGCCCTAGCATGGTAGCAACAAAGACTGCTTTGACCCAAGCATTCCTCGGAGGTATCATTGTATGGTAGCATATATAGATCTCGAGGAAACAACTATCTTCAGAGTCAATCTTTGGTCCCTCTGGAACGCACTCGCCTACAACCTTTGAGATGTTGAAGACACCACCATCCTCCTCAACAATCAAATGGGTGATCTTGATTTCCACTTCCGCCAAGCTCGTAAAGCTCAAGAAGTCATGGTAAAGACCATGGGCTATAAGCTCACTCCCACCTCCTCCAAGTCACCATTGATCGCTACTCCATATTGCACCACCTCTCCATTAGGCATGAACTCCCAGCAACTTCACGCACATGATGAAGTTGGTCTCCCGTGGCAGCACAATTCCAACACCTCCCAAGTGAAGCAATGTGTCGTCTTCTGCACCTTCTCATCCTTGGGAAGACCCAATCTACTTTGGCCATGTTCCCATTGTTCATGAAAATCCTCCCAACATGTCGACTAGAAAGTATATGCTCGTGCTCACAACAATTATTTTGTTCTCTCTCAAGTTCCCGAAGTCTCCTCTACGCATTTTGTCAATGCCAAATGTAACAAGGTTTGTAATCACAGTTTGGACATTATGATATTGGTATGTAAAACTGGTCAAGCCATCTCCTAACTGTAATCTATATACATATGTTCTATGTTCTAATTAATGAAAGGCTCACTTACAAAAAAAACAATATGTAACTCTACTCCATAATTGAAAGTTGGAATCAACCACTCTAGATATATTTTAAGTATAAATCTTGATTCTTCGAAAATTGTCTTCAATTGTAGTCAATTTCTTGGATAATTTTAACTAATCCTATGGGGTACTTGGATAATTTTAACTAATCCTATGGGGTACTAATAGTAGATCTCTTCCAAGTTTTTATGTCCTAGTTAGTAGACTATAATAATATTTCTTTATTTTGCTAAGTTTCTCCTACATAGATGGACTAAAGCTTTGAAGGGCTTACAATTTTTCCATAACTATCTTAACAAAGATCAATTCACATCAAGCCTCTTCGGCGAGTTCATTTGGCGAGTTCATTTGGCAAGAACATGAAAATATAAAATAAACCTTAATATAAAATTTCATTTTCAAATTCCTAGTTGCTTACCCATGGCTGTGTGTGCTTACCCATGGCTGCGTGCTGGGAGAAGCTGAGTCATAAAAAAAAATGTAGATTACATCTTGATGATCAGTATATTAGCTTCAATGAATTGGTTCACAAAGTGCAAAATGTAATAAAACTATCTTATGATAACAAAATATGAAGCATAAAAAATAAATATAAGAACAATATTTAACTGCTACAACACGAGTATCTCAATGAGATAAATATTTGACTGCTACAACGAGTATCTCGATGGAGTCATTAAGAAATGATGCGGATTACACCTCAATGAACAGGGAAAGCTTTTAATGCTCTTCATTTATCAACCATAACAAAGCACTAATCTAAGCAACTATTTCAGCTGAAGAATCATGATCTGGCCTGACATATGCCTGCCCAGGACATCGGTTGGACAATCGACCGCGGCAACCAAGCAACTGTAGAAGGAAAATAATTAGAATGATACAAAATAATCAATAAACATTCAAAATATAAATATATACGAAGTAACGTGTATTCACTTCCACTCACGTTGGCATGCACACCATCGGGAATAATTATGTTTTCAGGCTTCCACTTCAAGTAGTCAGCTCTGATATACTTGGTGAACCCCCTAAAAGATGCATATAACAATGAATTATTTTCTGCTGACAATAATTTTCTTTCTGACAGGGAATTTGAACTTTGGCATGACATGGAGCTTCTTGGACATGATTTGAGTGGTTGTCCCTCCATCGTAAAGGAGCACTTGGCCTATGGCCCTGTGTGCACAAGTTCCCTGCAGTTTTCCGAATGCTCCTCTCATACCAGTTTGAAGCCTGTCTCACAACTAAGGATCATTATTATTGTTCAACATACTAAAAAACATATCAATCCTTCTTAACAAGAGTGCTCAAAGATAATTCGCCTGAAGTCTAAGATTTTAAAAGTGCTTTTAATGTAATACTTTTCAAATTTTGTCTTCAGTGTAATATTCTATGCTGCCACTTCTGCTTATCACAGTACTTAAAAGATGAACAAGAAAATATATTTATCTTCAAAACTAAACTAACTACTTGTTCTATCTACAGGAATTTCAATTTTGTTGAGATGAAATTCTTACTTTGAAGTTAGATGACAAAATATATTTATCTTCAAAACTAACTCTATCTACTTGTTCTATCTACAGGAATTTCAATTTTGTTGAGATGAAATTCTTACTTCAAAGTTGGATGACAAAATCATATTTATCTTCAAAACTAACTCATATCTACTTGTTTTATCTACAGGAATTTCAATTTTTTTTAGATGAAATTCTTCCTTTGAAGTTGGATGACAAAATCATCATTGAACCGTAGAATTACATTATCAAACCTCATATTTCATATCTGATCATGTATATGTATGATCATGGAGATGTCCATGTATGAAATTAAATAACGAAATTACATATTCAATGAACTATGCAACTTGAAAATTTCAAATAAAACTATGCAACTTGAAAATTTCAAATAATAAACTGTTTAAGAGGAATAACATATGAAATCAAAAAATGATGTCAGTTTACGAAAGACTAATAGTACAACTTTGGTGAGCTTAGAAACTTATTGCAAATGGCCTCCTATTAGAGGAATATAGAAAGATGTCGCCTGACAGCAAAGAACTATAGAGATACTGCCCATTTTTGAAGATAAAAAAATAACCAGGATATATATTGAGTGTAGTCTGCAGAGAAGCCCCATGTGTCCAGTTTGTAACAGTCTAAGAAAATATTTTTGTTGATATCAACTTAAAAAATTCAAGTTATACAGAGGTACTACACTAATAAATAATCAGGATATACATTCAGTGCAGTCTG
>APFE031357320.1:19869-65686 GCA_000404065.3 Pinus taeda
GTGGGAAATCTCTGTGTATATGTGTTTTATGTGTTATGCTCTCGCATTTTTATTTTTCCTGTGATTTAGAATTTGTATGCCGGTAATTTCTGTACGGGGTTAAAATCTACAAATATCGCATCACGTGCCTTAAAGCACACTTATGCTGGAAAACTGCAGAAAATGCCAATATGTGATGGCACATATCGCAAAATCGCACCTCGCAAGAAACATATTAACATAAAATGGGGACATACTACGATTATGCAATATTGCGATATTGTGATATCGCGATATTGCGATATCACGATATTGCGATAGAGCGGCAAAATGATCTTACGATAGAATAACAGAAAGATATTGCGATATTGCAATCTTGCGACATTGCGATAATGCGATGCAACGATCTGCGATATTGCAAAGCAAATCGCAAAATTGCCCCATCACAGATTTTTCAGGTTCATTATTGAAGAAAAACTTTTTCCATAAAATGATACCTAGTTATGCGCTTAAATTCTCATTAATGAGGTGGTTGTCAGTTGTTAATGAAATATGGTTTTGTGTTTATCGAAGAGCCAATTCACATAAGGTGGTATGCTTTTGCATGTCTTTGGCATTTAAAGCTTTCTCGTCACTGTTCCTTATCATTACTCTCACCTCACTTGTAAACTGCAGGAACGAAGAACAAAACGTTATACAAAGTAGTATACAGGAAACTATGGGGAAGAAAGGCAAGGCTCCAATGTCTGGAAGATAAAGAAATGGCACCCTTGTACACAGACAGCGCATGCAACAGAGACAGGGGTATTTCCACCTGGGAAGGCATTTATAATCTACTTGAGGAAGAGAATCCTAAGGTAATGGAGTTTACGACTACTGCAGGCTCATCGAGGTCTTCTGAAGCATCAGTTGCAGATTTAGCTTGTTCATTCCTGCACCGAATAGCAGCAAGACCCAAAATTATCCCCTACATGGACATGATTAAATGGGTACTGGAAAGCGCTGACATTAAAAATAGACAGTTTAAGACTCAGGGTCAAGAGCTCATGGGATCATTGTTTTCACAAAATTTCAGCTTTACATCCGCTAAAAGAAAGCACGCAAGAGGCAAAAAACGCACCAAGGAAGCCCGGATCAAAAAACAGAGGCAGTTTCTGATGCGCGATTAGCACTCCGATGCGCTTAGCACTAATTGCGCATCACTAGGCAAAACTTCTTGAAGAGGAAAGTCTCTAATTGTTCAGTCTCCTGGAAGCTCAAAACATTGTAGGAAAAAACGGTAAAAGTAAAAAATAAAATCTAAATATTTTCAAAATAAGTCTATATAAAGGTACAACAGCTACAAGCAGACTGGAGACAGAAGGCTCAAGAAAAGGTAGAATCAATTAGAAGATTAACTAAGTTGAATTGGGATTCTTACTGGGCTTATTTAGTGAAACCACATAGCCAGTGTATGACTCTCAAAAGCATCATCAATTCTGTTGAAAGGATGGCACCAGCTCTAGCAGATTCCATTTTCACAGGGCAATTAAAGGCTGAAGTCGGTCAACCGACTCTGCTCAAAGAAATGCTGAATGCTTGCGATGTTAAGGAGCAAATGCAGAAATAGTTAGATGTTAGTTTTAGATTTAATTTTAGAAATAGTTTTGCTTTATTTTTTCCTAGAAAAAGGACGGTCATTTAAACCCTATCCTCCATTTTTGTAATAAGTTATTTTTAGATGTAGTTAGTAGTATTTAAACCCTTTTCATGCATTTAGAGAAGGGTCTAGAAATTTATCAAAAACTTGTCCTTAGAACATGCAATTTTGCACCCTTTGAGGAGGTTTTGATGAATGAATGGAACAAGATTTATTGATTTTTGCATTTAATATCTGCTACTGATGTTGCACTTCTGTACTTTTAGTGGATGTTGGATTAAGAAGAGATAAGTCGTTATCGCTTGAAGCTCATGAGTAGAACTAGTTATAAATGGTACTTCTATCTCTTAACTATTTCTATCTTCTGTGTTAAAGTGATATTTAATTTCAGTTGTTTATATATTAATGCGTGAATGCGTGAGTTATCATTTGGCACTTTTGTATGGTGATAGCTATTTATTTATGCTTAATGTATGAGTAGCTTATTACGTGATATGTTTTTCACAACTGTTTCGTCTAACTTTTTATACGAAGTGGTTCATCTATATTGAATTCTTTTCTCACAACAGTTGAATGATCTTTATTACCAATTGTTATTTGAAATAATTTTAGATCGCATAACAGAAACATTACACCCCGGGTTAGTGTAGATTTAGATGTTCTTGTTTTTTAGAATACATTTGCATGTCATTAGATTAGAATTAGAATTAGAGCATCATAATTAGGAACTTTTAAAACCAGGAATATTAATCAATCTCACACACACACACATATATTGGGAAACTGGTCCCATATCCCCAGTCAGACCCACCATACCAAACAGGAAAGGAGCTGCCAACCAAGGTCCGGACCGGGTGGGTATCCCCCTTGTTGTAGACCTGATTTTCGGGGCTTCAATAGGTACACTGTTCACTGTCTCTCTTGGTCGCTCAGACTCTTCTCCGTCCTCTTTCAAACTGTCTCTGTTCATGGCTTTAGCCATTCAATCCCTATGCTTGTTCAGTTCCTCTCCTGCCTGCGTCGATCCACCTTCTGCAGTTGTGCTTAGAGTTCCCTGTTCGGCATCAGCATGAACGCTCGGGAAGTGGCCACCTATCTCCATCTAACTGGTGCCAGCATGCTTCATCGGTTCGTTTCTTCCGTTACGCCGTGTATGCGTTCTTTCTCCACCGTGGCGGTCAAACGAACTCTAAATCCCTTTAGAATGTGTCTTAATCCCCTGTTGATTCCGCTTCCTCCATCGAGCGCAATCTCAGCCATCTGATCTGGGCTCCTCTAGATCCAACGTCATACGCACGCCGAGCGTGGTTGACTTGTTCGACCGATAGCACGTGATCACGGTGGTTTTTCTCTCACCTCCACTGCCATGCGTTGATCGTTGAGTGGGATTTCTTCATTCTCCTCCAAAACCTCTTACCATTCAAGGGTGCCCCGATCAATACCATCAGTTTTCCAAAGCGTGGGTCCCGCCTTTTGTCATTTTTCCCTTTTTCTTCTCCACCTGCGGTTCTTTGGCTCCCAATGTGACCGAGTGCTTAAGGCTTTTCCACTTTAGCCCTGTTTTCCTAGCGATGCGCTAATCGCTCATCAAAATCGCCTCCTTTTCTCAATCCGGGGCTACCAGGTGTTGTTTTGACCTCCTGCGCAGTCTCCATGGGCCTCGGTCAGTGCACTTTGACCGAGGTCATCGTCGTTCCACATTGGTAGCCATTGCCACTAGTTCAAGGCATTTTTGATCGCTGTTTTGGAATTCATTAGAGATTTGTTCACTCGATACAGTCAAGGTTCTTGACAGTCTTTTGTGGATCCGATTCGAATCAATTCTCCTCCTTATCTAGTTTTAGCCTTTCTCAATACCTCGAATCAAAACAACACTTAGAGCCTCTGGTATTCTTAGACATGATCAAGTAACCGTTACTCCACTCAATATTGTGGGCTAACACCATGGTATTAACCCTTGGCATTCTTTCACCTTAATTTCCTTAATTTGTCATCCCATATGCGCTTTTTATTCTATGAAAGTGTGTGCATATGTATACGCTCTTTTTGTACAGTGAATCCATGTGCACATGCTCTTTTTGTGTAATGAACCCACATATACAACTTTAACATACCTGAAAATGTCCTTTTTCTTCAACTTCTTGATTTTGGTATGTAGTGCTTTGTTCCTTCATCCTATTCTTTTGTACAATGACTTTGTTACCTCTGAATAGACCTATTATAATGAGATTTTCCATTGTAAATTACTTCTGAACTGATTCCTTTGAACTACCTTGGATTTTGTCACATTTGTAAACATAACTGCCATGCATTCCGTCACTTCTTATATCTCTCCTATAGATTCATCTAGTTACGTAGATTCTTCTAGTTGCCATATACAAGTGAGTTGTTCTACTACAAGTGGGTTTCCATCAAGTACAACACATGTATCATAATGCCAACAATGTTCTTAGGATAACATTTCTGATGTTACTTCCACCATTGCCATCTCTCTTGGTCCAAGTAAAGAGATCCCACACATAGTTTAGTTTGATCTTTGCAGATATCATTAAGGGAGAAATATTGTTCTATTGGTGCTAACCATACTACAGGATTAGAGCCATCAAGTTTGTACATGTCCATTTTGGGTGGCCAAGGGTGGGAATGTTGGTGATTTCCATGGAAGTGAATGTGATGGTTGTTGAGCTATGGAAAAGGTATGAATTTTCCATTTATTTCATCATCATTTCCTTTAATTATATCCCCTTTATGTTCTAAAGATATTCATATATCAAAGGATTATAGTAAAAACTAGGGGACTATTTATTATTACAATTTAGCTAATTATTGTCTTTTCTCATGTAGGGAAAAGATGAAATGGGAAAACTATCGTTCCCTACCCTAGACAAGGAAAAAGACAAAGTGGAGTAACTGCTGTTCCTTCACCAAGAAACAGCGTACAGGTAGCAAGCCAAGGATGGAGCGCATAGTTATGGATAAGGATAGCGAAGATCACAGCATCAGTGCAAAAGACAAAGAGTTAAGTAAAGATGGAAGATTGAGCGGATTTCTTAGGATCTCTTGATCCTGAGGGATCACTGTTACTATTCTATCCGCTGTTACTATTTTATCTACCTAGCCATTATAAAAGGGACAACGATTGTAAAGAACATGGGGAGATTATTCAGAAATCACTTTTGTACTTTTACTTTGATCATCGACTCTCATTGTTGCAATAGAGTATGAACTAGCTGTAACCATTTTGCATATGATTAATATATAATACAGTTGTTGTTCCTTCTTTCATACTGAAGGAATCTGACGGTGTTAACTAGTGGCTAAGGGCCCGGCCCTGGTGGATTCACTTGCTATTCTTGTACCATTCCTTTACGATTTCTGTCATGTAATGGTTTGGTTTCATTTCTATCTATTGTAGTCGCATCGCTTTAATGTTTCGTATCTCCGGACTTAATGAATTGATCTATTATATATGCTGTGATTGAATTGCATTGCTGTTCATTTCCCTCATAACAAGATCACTGCTTTTTGCAAGTATATTGTTGTGCTGTTCATTTTACTTACAGAGCTTCATTGTTCATTTTAGTAACTTAGCTTTGCTGTTCATTGCAGTTACATAAGTTTTGTTGCTCATTTCTATTATATAGCATTGCTGCTCATTTACTTTCTACAATCATTTACTTTTTCCTTTTAACATTATTACAGTTAGCATAATTATCTCATTTCGATCAGTTACAGTAGCATTATTGATTTAATTCATTGCCATTTCCAATTGGTTATTTAGTGTGGTGTGTGTGAGATCAAAAACTGTAAAGAACATTGGCTATTACTGTCAAAGCTCTCAGATTAAGGATCTTATTTATGCTTGATTTAGTTTACATCAGTTAAATAAGGAATGAGTTATTGCTACTGTATCCTTGACTGATAATTACTGTTACTTTGTCGAATAAATGATTTAGTTTCAGAGCATTGAGTTTCCTTTATTTGCAAGTGAGTTTTATTCAAAGCATCTATTTACTCTTGTATTTGAAAGCACTGTACTGCAATTTAGAAACATTACTCTTGAGTAAATAGTCGCCACAAATTGTGTACACTCTTGAAATAGAAAACCTTGCCCGATTGATAACTAATGTGAAGATAATTAGGAGTTAAAAAGACACCTTTTATACCTCAACATTTTGGTGCCGTTGCCAGGGAGAGTGTAGCCATTTCTAAATAGTAGTGTGTATATGATGGGTGCCTATTAGGAAAGAGTTGGGTATTAAAAATAGAAGGTAAGAACCTGCGTACAGAGCATGTAAAGGCCTTTTCTCCCCCGCCCTCTTTCTAGCAGTATTGTTAAAGAAATTAGGGTAGAAATAAATATTTGAGTTGTGAGTATGACTAACAAGAAAAAAATTGAAAATAATCCAAAACCACTACCCAAACCCAACAAAGCTAAGGGACCGGTGACCCTTGGTCGATTAACCTTCAAAGACGATTCCTCTCCAGAATATTCCTACATTCCATGGCCTAACATCAGAGGATCTAGATGAATTTCTATTTGAGTTTGATGTATTATGCTGGGGGTATGACTATACCAATAATCCCCAAAAAATAAATTTTATTTCCCTCCACATTAAGAGGAGCAACTTTACGATGGTTTATGGGGTTAGGTGGGGGCGTTATAAACGACTGGGATCAGATGAAAACTGATTTTCTAAAGAAATATTAGGACTATTGCAGTTCCAGAGAATTAAAGATTGAGATATTTCAAATGACAGCAAGACCTAGTGAAATACTGGAGTAATATGTAGAACGCTTTCAATACAATCTCCAGAGATCTCCTTATGCATCTTTACCCTTGCCTGACAACGTGTTAAAAACTACACTAATTAAAGGGATGAAAGAACAATGGATTGAAACATTAAACATTATGGGTAAAGGTAACATATATCAGGAAAATTTTGTTGACATCATTAATTTGTGTATCAGGAGTTCAAGAGGGAGCACAAGACTGAAGCCAGCAGAACGTGACATGATCACAAGGGATAACAAGATCTCCCGTGGAGGTATAACTCATGCAGAAATCAAAAATCTACTAGAAGATTTCAAAACTGATATTCTAGGGACTCTGACAACGTAGTTGGACATTATGCAAGCTAAACAAAAGCAAGCAGAAGCAGAACAAAACTTGGCTATATTCTACCTTAGATGCAGAAAGAAACATAGCCACAAAGATTGCCCACTGGATATGGTCAAAATCTGCACTATTTGTACGAAAGATCATGCCACAGAAAGCTACCCATCACTCCCAAGACTAAAATCAGTCTACAAAGAAGCAGAAGAAGAAATAGAACCAGTTTACCTACTAAATCAGCGCCGCTAATGGCAGTCGCGAAAAACATGTATGCCCATTGATCCATCCTCTTCTTTTCAGCCTCCTTAGTATAATGCTCAGCAGTATAATGGAATGTGACAGAATCAACCACCTTTCTCCAACAGGTCACAACATCCATTCCCCATATCACCATGGACAAACCAAACAAATCAAACCAATTGGCCGAACTTTCCTTATTGTCCACCATTTTGGAAAAATAATGCATATTCAACACAATGGTCACCCTCCAATTCGTAGAGTCAAAAATGGAAGTCAAACTGGTAAAGACAGATAAATCAGCCGGCTGGAACGATCCCTCTCCCTCAACCCACACTTTCAGCACCTTATACATTGCAACAAAACCCCAGACCAACTTAAGGCCGCAGCTCCCAACCCAACCCAACCCGAACCCCAACAATAGATCGGTTCAATCTGTGCAAATAATTGAAGGACCAGAACCAGAAACCGAGTTAAGTGATTGCAATGACCTTCAATTAATATATGGGCATATAATAGAATCAGAGGGAGATAAAAACGTTTAAACTTAAAATCTGTTACTTATAGAACAAACACTACAAGAAGAGAATCTGCTTAGACATAAAACTCATGAACAAGCAACCACTTCTTCTCCACCATTCCCAGAACGAATGATCATACCTCGCCCAATAGAACATCCTGATTTTGATCTTTTGGGAGAACTAAAAAATTTGTGTATAAAAATTCCACTCCTCCAGGCTATTCAAGACATCCCGATTTATGCAAACACTATCAAAGAATTATGTATGAAAAATCCAAAGAGGAAAATAACAACAAATCCAACTTTCCATGTAGATTGTACCCTATTCTATTTACTATCAGGAAGAGAAGCACCTATAAAATATGAGGACCCAAGAAATCCTATAGCCACGGTGCAAATCAATGGATGCTCCTTCCCCAATGCCTTAGTTGATTTAGGAGCTGAAATCAATATTCTTACAACCACCACTTGTCAAAAACTTGGCATTACATCATTAGGCCCAACCAAAACCTTATTGGAGTTGGTTGACTGATCGGTAGTCAGAACAGAAGGCACATTACATGATGTAATGGTGTATGTAGACTCCTGGGAATACCCTGCAGACTTTCTGATCATCAATCCTAGAAACCGAATGGATGGAAACCCCTTAATTCTATGTAGACCTTGGCTAGCAACTGCTGATGCTTACATTAGCTGTCGACAAGTCATCATAACTATAGCAAGAGGAAGCAATGTAAATAATTTAGCCTTATATCCTCCAGCCCAACCATGTTTAAAAAAAATCAAAACAAAAAAACAACCTGTATCATACCTAACTGAAAACATTAGATCACCACTAACCATAGAAGATGCCCTCGAATTTAAAGGCCAAATAGAGGATGACATCATTAACAGCTTCATTAACCAACCAGAAACTAGATCCCATCTAAAATGTCACATGATCGAAGCAGCATTCGATAATGAAGTAGAAGAAGATCCCCTAAAAGATACTCATGACCAATCAATACCAGCCACCTCTGTTTATAACAACAAAACCATAGAAATTGAGCCAGGAAAAACTTTGAACATTAACAAAAACTTGGCTGCTAAACAAGAAGAAAGTTGGTTCAACTCCTGAGAAAATATAAAGAAGCCTTTGCATGGGATTACTCAGACATGAAAGGAATTGATCCCGGTTGTGTACACACCACATCTATACAGAAAAGGATTCTAGACCCATTCGCTAACCCCAATGGGGATTAAATCCTCATCTTAAGGATATTGTGAAAGATGAATTGCAAAAATTTTTAGATGTAAACTTTATCTACCCAATATCTGATAGCAAGTGGGTCTCTCCATTAGTAGTGGTGCCGAAAAAGAATGGAAAGTGGTGGATATGTGTTAACTATAAAGAACTGTATAAAGCAACCCAATGAAATCGTGGCTATCGAAGTTTTACAGAATTTGCAGGATGATCATTCTATAGTAAGAGGAAAATGAATAATAGTGACAGATACAGTAATAGATGAGGTATCTGGACTACGAGCAGTCGGACCCATATGGAAACATAAAAAATTGAGGCTTCAAGATGCCATGGTCGTCTTTCGGGACGAGTGACAAAACCTGATTGTCAAAGGTAAAGGAGCCCAACCTTCATCTCTGGGAGAACCATGGACAGAGCTGGCTAGAGTAGTTTAGAGTTACATTACATGCGATGGAAGAAAGGATGTGGTAAGACCACGCCATCTTAAATTACTAGCAGTTTTAAAACAAAAATGTTTTGTAAACCTTCCTGCATATTTGAATTTTTTGTTGCATGACGTTGCTCAAAGCATAAAGAAGTTCCAGCATATATATATGGTTGTAAGTCATCATTGTCTAATTCGGTTGATAGTAAGCTACAATCTTGTCTAGCAACAAACTAGTTGGTAAGAATAAGTGTTTGCTATAGATGGGGGGTTAGCCTTACCTGCCCCAAAAAGAAAAAGGACCATCAGCACAACAAACAGACCGCAAAAGCATAGAAACTCTTCCATATTGAGAACAAGCATGGGAATAGCTGAAAACCTCCAGGGTAGTAGCAGCCAACCCTTATAATTATCTAGCCCTAAAAATGAGCAACCCTTATAGCTGGAAGGAAGAGACAACCAAGAATCAGAACTTGAGGAGAAAACAGAGCATACTAGTGAAGAAGAGAGGGATGAAGCAGAACTTCCCCTAACTCCCAGCATAAGTCCACCATAAGATCCATTATATGAGGTGGAATTGGCCCAAATTTTGGCCAATATGAGTGAATATATTCAGCCCGAAAGTCTGCTCAACCTCAATGTTGTAACAACACATTCAGAAGAAAACTTTGCCCATAAGAGGAGTATATCAGAAGAAATAGTTGGCGAAGCAGGGGGAAAAAACAACTCAGGAAAAGGCAGAACAAACTAGGGTTACCTCTCCAGAAGAACTTAGTCAGGTCGATGTAAACACAGAAGATGTGGGCCAAACAGAGGAAATGGAAACTAGTCAAGGCAACGACATAGCCCTTGGAGAACAAAACCCAATTGAGCAGCCAAGCTCAGTAAGATCAGAAATGGTTAGTGAAATAGTTGTTCCTCCCAAGAAGAATAAAAGAAAAATTAAGAGGTTGCGAAAGGAACAATAGAAGCTGCAGAGCTTGGTGAAAAGACTTAGACAAAATATCAGAATATTAAAAAGGAGAAAAATTGCAAGTAGAACCCCGAAAATGGTGAATGCAACCATTCAAACTGAATTCCATGATACAAGGGCTACAAAGACTCAAACCGAGCCCATACTCATTCCAAATGATAAGGAACAAAATGTAACCGTTACAGAAGTGGTTGCCCAAATAGAGACTGCACATTTTTGCAATACAACTATTCAAACAGAGGCAATACCCTCCAACAGTGCGGACAGGTAGACAGATATCCAAGGCAAAGATGTTTTGATAAGTAGTGATCTTAGTATAACATATCTTCAAGAGAAGATGGCACAGGCTCAGCTGACTATATAAAAGCTTGAGGAAGAGACATTTGCCCAACAAAGGTACCAGGAATTACAGAGGCAATTGCAGAATATCAACGCGTCAGAAAGTGAGGCCTTCGAGAAATGTCGGAGGGCAGAAGAAAAAACTGAAAATATAAAGAATAGACTGGAAACAGTCATGTGTCAGATGGATATTCTCTGTTCCCTTTACACAGATGTTTTAGCATGCAGGTCCCCTGTCAAGAACTATGTTTTATTGTTGTTAGAAATGTATTTACAGTTAAAAATTAAGGCTGTTAGGGCAGGGAAACCCATAGAATTAAAAACTGTTGAGGATTTTATAAACTACTGCAAACACCATGGAGTGAAAGTTCAACGCTTACTCTTTGAGTTTTATTTGCATAATTTTATATTAGAAGAAGAAATGGAGAAGAACCCCAGCCCTTTTGTGGGTTATGTACAAATTTCAAGCATTCCTTTCATTTGATGTTAACCAGTTGAAGTGGTTCAAATCCCATAACACTTTCCATAGGCAAGAAAATGGGTTGGACCTTTGGGTCAGGGGTGAACCGAAAAACCCATTACAACTGCTGACCAAACATAAGAGGCTAATGCAAAAGGAAGGAGTAATCCAGACCTTGGGACCCATCCATAAAGGAATTGTCCAGCAAGGGGTAGAGTATTTTATCTCTATCAAAGACAATTCCTTGGCAGTAGCTAAATTTAGATGGAAAACTTCCAATTGTAATGTACAGGATAGAGAACCATTTAACTATAAAAACTTTAAATTAGCTGCAGATCGCTTGGTTACCTAAAGTAACCTCATCTTGAGGGAAGGGCCATATTGGCTAGGTGTCGATTTTGTAGTCCTATTGTCTGGTATCCTGCAGAAGGGTATAAAGCCATATATGAATTACTTGAAGGACAAATAGGGCACATCTTTGAAATTTTGGCTAAAAATCATGGTTTTAGACCACCTCATGACATTCATTCTCCAACCTATTCTTTGACTGATTTGCACACAAACTAGATGGTTTTCATGACGGCATGAAAAAGGTAAGCAGGGGAGTGTATTGAGCTATGGAAAAGGTATGAATTTTCCATTTATTTCATCATCCTTTCCTTTAATTATATCCCCTTTATGTTCTAAAGATATTCATATATCAAAGGATTATAGTAAAAACTAGGGAACTATTTATTATTACAATTTAGCTAGTTATTATCTTTTCTCATGTAGGGAAAAGATGAAATGGGAAAACTACCATTCCCTACCTGAGAGAAGGGAAAATACAAAGTGGAGTAACTATTGTTCCTTCACCAGGAAGAAGCGTACAGGTAGCAAGCCAAGGATGGAGTGCACAGTTATGGATAAGGACAACGAAGATCACAACATTAGCACAAAAGACAAAGAGTTAACTGAAGATGGAAGATTGAACGGATCTCTCAGGATCTCTTGATCCTGAGGGATCGCTGTTACTATTCTATCCGATGTTACTATTTTATCCACCTGGACATTATAAAAGAGACAGTGATTGTAAAGAACAGGGGGGAGATTATTCAGAAATTACTTTTGTATTTTTACTTTGATCATCGACTCTTGTTGTTGAAACAGAGTACGAATTGGCTATAACCATTTTGCATATGATTAATATATAATACAGTTGTTGTTCCTTCTTTCATACTGAATTAATCCAGTGGTGTTCACTGGCGGCTAAGGGCCCGACCTTGGTGGATTCACTTGCTATTCTTGTACCATTCCTTTACGATTTTTGTCGTGTGATGGTTTGGTTTCATTTCTATCTATTATAGTTGCATCGCTTTAATGTTTCGTATTTCCAGACTTAATGAATTGATCTGTTCTATATGTTGTAATTGAATTGCGTTGTTGTTCATTTCCCTCATAACAAGATCACTGCTTTTTGCAAGTATATTGTTGTGCTGTTCATTTTACTTACAGAGCTTCGCTATTCATTTTAGTAACTTAGCTTTGCTATTCATTGCAGTTACATAAGTTTTGTTGTTCATTTCTATTACATAGCGTTGCTTCTCATTTAATTTCTACAATCATTTAGTTTTGCCTTTTAACATTCTTACAGTTAGCATAATTATCTCATTTTGATCAGTTGCAGAAGCATTATTGATTTAATTCATTGCCATTTCCAATTGGTTATTTAGTGTGGTGTGTGTGAGATCAACAACTGTAAAGAACATTGGCTATTACTGTCAAAGATCTTAGATTGAGGATCTTATTTATGCTTGATTTAGTTTACATCAGTTAAACAAGGAATGAGTTATTGCTATTGTATCCTTGGCTGATAGTTACTGTTACTTTGTCGAATAAATGATTTAGTTTTAGAGCATTGAGTTTCCTTTATTTGCAAGTAAGCTTTATTTAAAGCATCTGTTTACTCTTATATTTGAAAGCACTGTACTGCAATTTAGAAACATTACTCTTGAGTAAATAGCCGCCACAAACTGTGTACACTCTTGAAATAGAAAATCTTGCCCAGATTGATAACTAATGTGAAGATAATTAGGAGTTAAAAAGACACCTTTGATACCTCAACAATGGCTATATTCTCCTTCAAGGTGTTCATCAACACTATGCTCCACCCGATGGGACCTCTCCATCATATTGGTGAGCCATGAAAGTTGTGAGGTAATTTGGTCCATATTTCCCTGGAACTCATCTAACCTTTCTTCAAGGCTCTCGATCTTCTCATAGGCCACGACTTGAGATCTGGTACCTTCCATACATAAACCCTAGTCAATTACTCAAGGGTAGTCTTCTCTGAAAGAGGGCGAGCTGAGGAATCTATTGGCAGGGGTCACTTGAAGTCACATCGGAAAAATTTGGGACCGCTAGAAAATTCAGGTTAACAAGTGAATTGTACCACTACGATCATCTTGTCATCCTGAATCTTATGGGCTAAGTCTCTTGCAAGCGTCCCGAGATGGTCTCAGACTCTTGTTTTTTTGTTTTACTTCAAAAAGAGTTTTACTCATTGTTGATCAATACTAGAGTGGTTGAATTCCAGAAAACTTGATGCTGCCTAATGTCCTATGAAAATACGGCCTCGACAATAGTTTCAACAAGCCTCACTGCACAAAGAGTCTGATCGGAACTGTGAAACTCCAACTTCTGAATGTGAGTTGCACGACGACAACAAAACTGTAGATGTTGGATTTGATTTGTATGGTGGAGGCAATGTTGTAACATTATTTGGTTTTGATAAATTAGTATATTAGTTAAAAATAAATTCAAAATGTTAAGTTAGGATATGGACGAAAAAGAAATATGAATAAAAAATGTTAGGGCAATTATATATTTTATATGCATCCATATAAATAAAATGTTAGGAGTTAGTTGCCCTAAAGAATGGATGCAAAAGAAAAAAAAAAGAAATGTTACGGAAGCAAAAAGAAAATAAAGGTTTTAGTTTCAAAACAGAATAAATGAAAGGGTTGCTTGTTTGAATGTGCCACATTAGAAATGCTAAATTTTTATTAATTATTGATTAATTTCCTTAAAAGGTATTAATCTTTTTTGTAAACCTTTGACATTAAACTTTATGTATATGGTGCACATATTTGATATAGGCCAAAGTCGCTAGATGAAAAAATATCATGTCGGATTTAAATAAAAGGCATGCATCATTCAATGGTTTGATCTACTCCATGCCCAGATCAACAGCGGTGAGAGACTTCGCACCCCCGTCGACCATTTCTTGTTAACGTGATGGGGGGGGGGGTCCGCAAAGTGGTTTTAATGATTGATGCCCCAACCCTACCTGTCACCACACTATAGCTCCGCACCCCACACTCAAAACCATAAACCGTTTGCTACACCCTTTACAATTCGCTCATGGTTTTCTTCTGCCAATGGTCCTCCATCTCGCACCTTGACCGTTATTCCTTGACCAATCCAATGTCGCCACCTCACATGCCCATTGTCAGTTCATCCTATCCATTGCCACCTCACATGCTCGTTGCCCTGTTGTCATGTCCATTCCTATTCCTCCGTTGTAGCTCAACTCCTATACATTAAAGCTGCTACGATCATAAATAAAGCCATTAGCCCATCCCTAAATGTTATAAATACACCTAAAATCGCCTCTTTGTCACTTTCCTCTGACTCTTTACTGTTATTTGCAGGTAAAACATTTTTTTGCAGAACCTTTTCCTATTTGATCAATCTATCACCAGAGTTACTCTTTCTTCTATCTGTCAACATGGCCCCAATAGGGAAAGCTAAAAGTCACAGTATAGAAGAAAACATTGCTACTACCACCCAGCCCGATCTTGACCATGTTCCTTTCATTGACACTCTTTTCAAGATTGTAGATGCCAAGTGTGAGTTCAATTTCCATGAACTACATCTATGGCTCAAACAAAAATACCTTGACCAACTAGACCTAATCAAATCATGGGAATCACTGTTGCCTTTCTTTAGTCCCCCAAAAAAAGATGATTTCCCTAACCTAATTACTTGGCGCCAAGTCAAATATGAGCTTGTAAAAAGAGCAGTGGTGGCTTAGAATGGAGAAATTCTGATCACCATCTTTGCTGAAACCATAAACCAGATGCTCTTAATCCCTTAATTGGACTATCTCAGCCATTTTTCACCAGCAACACTTATGGATATGTACCATAAGTTAACCTTTCTACAGAGAGCCCAAATATTTGAAATCTTTTTACCTGAGGATGCATAATTACCAAAAAGGAATCCACATTACGCATATTCCATGTTTCCTGAAGCCTCGATACATTGTATTTCTCTACTTTATTACTTGTTAGGATATCCAAATGACTAGTATGTTGATGAAACTATCATTGGATTCCTTTCCATCTTCAACAAATATCAACAACCAACATTCATGTATAACTACAACCAATTCCTGGCTGATAATATACATGAACAATTCATGAATTTTACTGTACACGGAGTGTTTAGCTACAACTTTGTAATTGTTCACATGTTTCTTTTTCAGCAGGGGGATATTTTGCCTATCAAGCTCAACAGACAATATGAACAAGGAGTGAATCAATTAGTGATTCATTGGACCAAAATAATTAGGACAACTTCTACCAGCTCTTCATTTTCATATTTTATAGATACATTCATACACCTAGTGGCACAACTCCTCAACAATCAGACAAAGCCAAGGATTGGAGATGAGATAAAAATGATTTTACGCTTATGTGAGCAGACTAAAACTGGTGACTGGTATTTATACCATAACTATATAGAGATAAGGTTGTATGGTTGTGAGCTTGCACCATATTAGTTGCTCAAGTATATTCATATGAGAATCTTTTCTCTAGAATATATTAGGCAGATGATCAACATGGATGACCTTCACTTTGTGTCAGGAAAAAGGAAATCTCAATTCAATATCAAGGAAAAGATTGGATCATTCATTTGTAACACTAGATCAGCTAATGTTGAGGAAGATACATTGTTAAAGAAGATGAATATTCAGCCTACCTTTACCTGGTCGTATGACCCTTTTGGCATTATTTCTGCCTTGAGAGTTGAATTAAAAATGATTCCTTATAATCATACTCGAAGACCATAAATAGAAAAGTTCATGAATCAATAACAGTGGGCTGATGGGACAATTCAAGAGGCAAATGGATAGGTTGTATCCACCCACACTGAACATACTCTAGTTTCTCAGAGCAAGCAATAGAAAAGGGTGAGAGAGGAGACTTCATCTATTGAGGAGATTATGAAAGGATTCATTTTTCAACAGAAGAAGCCAAAGGTTGGCTTGGTGACATCAACAGAAGAAACTCAACCAGTAATAATTGATCTCGGAGATTCAGAAGTTTCTATATCAGCAGGAGTTAGTGTTTCAACAACTCCTCCTACAACTAGTGTTTCAACAACTCCTCCTACAAATTCACCTTCTAGGGAGCCTTTAGAAATCATTTAGTCCACATGAATCAGTTCCCCAGATGATTAGAACATATTCTCAAGGTTCCTTGAGATTAAACGGAAGAATGAGACCTTGAAGTCTAATGTATGTAGGCAATTCTGAAAATAAACATCAACTTCCCAGCATAGCCTTCTTTCTACTTTTGACAATGAGAAACGCAAAATGAAAATGGATTTCTTGGAAGCCAAAATTCCATTTCCTAAGTCTCCATCAAATTATAAAAAGATCGTGTTTTCATTTGACACCAGTCAAATTCATCCAACTGACCAGATGGATATGCACATACATACTGGTGAAATGTTGTTTTCTACCATGACAACTACATCTATGTCTCTTTACAAACATAGGATTTCCCTATCCAATGTTCAGTCTCATCTCAAGTTAGAAAAGATTTATTCCTTAGCCAAAGATAACAGAATAAAGGCATTGGTGTACTTTGTAATTAAAGTAGGATATGATCCCAAAGATGTAAAAGCTGCATAGTTACTCCTCAAAAAGAAAGATGTAGACACTGTTGTGCTCAAAAAACAATTGAACTTGCCTTCTACAAAAGATCCCCTAGCAAAGGACATAGCAAAAAATGAACAGAAAAAGGAGAACATGCTCAAGCTTATCATTGAGCGAAATATATAGCTAAAGAAAATGGAAGAGCATATTGAAGAGTTACTAAAGTAGAAGGAGGAAACACAACTTGCTATGGTTCCAGTCACAACAGTCCCAATAGCAATTGTAGGTACAAAGCCTAGTTCATCATCAACAACTATTGAGTCTACATCAACAACAACTGATCCAACAAGATTATCACAAGAATTGGCCATACAAAAACAGGAAAACGAGAAGTTATTGAGAAGTTCCAAAGTTTAGAATTGCAGAAAATCAAGAATGATACTTTGTATGTGCAGGAGATGCAAAAGTCCCACAAATTGGAACTTAAGATCCAGAAGTTGGAAAGTGAGTCCCTAATGGTACATACTTTGGCCCATGCTAAGGAAAATATTTGGACACATATTAGCCAATGTATGGAAGATGTATGGCCATCTATACTAATTATTTTTGAATAACAAGAACTCATCACTAGATGCAGAGCAATGATAGAAGAATAGAAAACAACCTTGAAGACCAAGCCAGTAGAAGCCACAGATATGATCAAAGTGTTAAATTCAAAAAGAAGAGAAGAGCTGGAAGGAATAGATATTTCTGACAGAACATCTGCTATCTTAGAGATTAACAAGGTCTTACAAAAGAGGAATTTGATTAACCAGTTAGAAAAAAAATGTCAAAGCCTAGATATTTCTGTCCAAAGGTTTCATTCAAAGTTTAATGTTTTAAATCAAAAGGGACTACAAGGATTGGTAGATCTAAATGATAATTTGATCACATTAGAATATTATTGCAAGAAATTATATACTATTGCAATAGATAGAGCCAAGTTTGCAGGAATCAAAGGATAGATAATAGGGAAGGCCTTTCTGGAAGCTTTGGAGTTTGATTTAACCATCAAGCAAGAAATTAGACATTTATTCCTCACCAAGGAAAATTTCGAGAGGTATACAGAAGTGGATGAAACATATAGAAAGATGGTGAATTTGGAAATCCCAAGTGAACAAAGATGGGATCAATTGTGTGAAACAATTGAGTAATTTATGATCCTAACAGTATGATGGATCATCAGCTTTTTCAGGCCAGATCATCAGTAGATTCCCAAAAGATATATCCACCTCTTCAGTAGTTTTTTGGTTCCTACAATATTGTCCTATTTTTCTAGTTTTGTCCTATTTTGGTACACTATTCGAAAAGGACGTAGATCTTTTTCAAATTTTTGTATAAATAACTCCTTGAGTTATTATGGTTTGAACTATTGAATAAGCTATCAAGTAGATTTGTATTAAGTTGGAGCATTTTTTTGGAGTAATAAAGGATTCTTGATTTATCTCATATGGTACGTTTCTTAGTGATTTCTATTTCTTGTTATTCATTGATTATGTTTTCTTCAAATAAATTAATTCTTTTACAGTTGTCCGACTCAAAATTTAATTGAGTTTCAGTCTCATTTTGGATCCTCTATGAATTTTTGATTATAAATAAGAGAATACTTTACAAAATTGTTCGTTATTGTAAGTTCTTCTTTAAAGATAAATTACATCATATTTTTGTAACAGTCTAATTATATTTTGTGGATTAAGAAAACACTGTTTTCTTATTTTCTTCTTATAATCAGTTAAGTATTCTGTTTGAATAATAAATGAATTATACTTCTCCTTGCTCTACTTATCCACCCCATTAAAATCAAATTAACTATGTGCAGTTAAAGAACAAGCTTTTACTTGGAAATCTAACTAAGTTTGAAGCACATGTTTATAAATTGTTCACTGGTCATCCAACAATTCAAAACAACAAAACATAATAGATGCTTTGGCATAAGTAATTGACCTAAAGTTATCTCAAAGGACAATATCATATTGGTGCCATTTCTAGGGATCGAAGGATTGAAAGATTTATTTTCCCTGGAGCAATGATTTTTCACTTTTTCTTTAAGGTGAATAAAGGATTAGATATAGGTAAAAAAGATTCACCTTCTGATTCCACTTTTTCAAGCTGGCTCCTTTTAAGCATACTAGATCACACTCTGATTCTGAGATTGTTAACCCTCTACCAGATCTAGAGACACTTGTTAAGGGACTGTAGATCCTTTTTCATTTGTTCCATCCAATCGTGATGGATTGAACTACCTCCTAGGGTTTCTCAACGCCATTCAAAAGCATTAGATCTTCCATCAGCCTTTTTAATCCAATCGCTTGAGTCATATCAAGTTCCATCCATTCCTATAAAATCACCTTCATCTGAGGAAGAATTGGGTTTACATTTACCTAAATTCAAACCTACATATTTCATCTCTCCAACTCCTTATTTTGTTCCATCAACTTCTACTAATCTTGAAGAGACATTCTCTGTCTATTCAAATCCTTTGTTTGATAATAAGGAAGACTTTCCATCAGGAGTTTAGAAGTTGGTTATTAAAACCCCTTTGAAATCCTCAAGGAAGTCTCCTCCTTATTTCTCACCTCCACACACTAATACCCCCACCGACTCCTCTTCTTCACCTTCATCTTCATCATCTTCCTCTTCTTCTTCACCATCTACTCAATCACCCCAGACTCCACCTTCCCCTGTATATTTTCAACCCATTGTACAAGTAAGATATGCTTCTTTAGTCCTTCCTCAAAACTTGGGAAAATTTTCCTAATGGATATCTAAAGAATTTACCAAGATTCAATGGTGAAATTGGTCCTTCAATAGAAGATCATGTAGCTTCTTTCTTAGATTTTGCATATAATATGAACACAGAACATGAAAATGTTTATATGCGATTATTTGTGCAATTCTTAGAAGGAAATGTTAGGATCTAGTTTAGACAACTTAGATCTGACTCTATTTGAACATGGAATTATCTCATAACTATATTTAAGAATCAATGGGGGGTAAAGAAGGATCACGTATACCTTCTCATTGAATTTGAAGAAATTAAGAGAAACCTTGGTGAACCAGTGGCCGAATTTATCAAAAGATTTAATAAACTCTATCATAAAATGCTTGCTGATTGTAAGCCACCAGTAGTAGCTGCAAAAGTTAGATTTTCCAAAGCATTTGAAGATGACTTTATAGTCATGTTAAGAGAAAGAGTATCCAATACATTAGAAGATATGTAGACAAATTCCATAGAGTTTGAAGCTATCAGGTTTGCTTCTAGCAAACTTAAAGCTAAAGCAGAGAAAGAAGAAAGAAAATTAAAATATAGGATTGATGACTCATCTTCGTCCAAATCAAAACTTGAAGATCAGAAAATCGATGAAATCAAATCTTTATTTAGAAACCTTTCCAATAGGATTTCTAAAATTGAATCAAAACCTAGAACTAATCAGCAAACTATTGTTAAGCCTCAAGCTCAAGCTCAAACTCAATTTCGAAGAACTCCTCAAATGCAGATCCTTCAAAGACTAGGTTCTGATCAAAACATCCAACCACCATTGTTGATTGATGATCAAAAACCTCAGGATGTAGGTCATTTACTGAAGATATCAATAGTATTGACTCTTCAGAAGTACAAATGGAAATAGTACCTACATCTTCCTCTCAGTATTTTGAACAAGAGCAAGGAGATGCTCAACTTTCCAAATATCAATCATTTTCTGAATTTTTGATTGCAGAGTTAAATAAGAGATATGATCTAAGACCTAGATGAGGCCTAGGTAGACCTTGAAAATCTACAACTATAATTGAACCTGCAATAAAATATATCCAAACAAAAACTCCAACACCTCAAACTATAGAGTCATCTATTGAAACCTTTTCATCTGATAAAACCATTTTGACAACTTTTAATATTGAGAAAGAATTGGAAATAGTCAAGATTCCTATTCATTTAGCTGAACTTTCCAAGAACCCTGGTTACAAAAATAAAGTGTCAAAATGGATACAATATTCTAGTGTAGATGTTGAGGGAGATATTATCAGTCTACAAGATGAAAAAGCTCAATATTTTGTGGCCCTAGTTTTGATACGATTGATGAGATTGTTCCACCATTTTATGTAACTTTAAAGGTCCATGATTTTCTCTTGTATAACTGCATGTTGGACTCTGGAGCTTCTCATAACCTTATGCCAAAGGTAATTATGGACCAGCTCCAGTTAGAAGTTACTCATTCCTATCATAACCTCTATACCTTTGATTCAAATAAAGTACCATGCTTAGGACTGATCAAAGACCTAGTTGTTATCTTAGCCCAAATACATGTCAAGGGTATAGTCTTAGACATAGTTGTCACTAATATTCCTGCCAGGTTTGGTATGCTTCTATTTAGATCATGTTGTGTTAAACTTGGAGGATCACTTCAGATGGACATGTCTTTTTCTACTATTCTAGTCTATGGAGGTGAACATTTAAGGTTATATAGGGAAGTCAGATTCCTCCATACTGTTTGTAGGTCTGATCAAGCAAAAAATCACTCCATCTATGCACGAGATCAAGATTTAGGTTGTTGTCAGTTATCATTGCAAAATTCATCAAACTCTCAACTTGCCATTGAAAATACAGTTTCCAAACCTAAAATTGTAAAATCAGATGTTTGGAAACTTTTTTTTGATGGCTCTTGCTCAAAGGAAGGAGCAGGAGCAAGGATTGTTTTAATATCACTAAATAAAGAAAATATTACTCAGTCATGTAAACTTGAATTTTAAGTCACCAATAATGTGGCTGAGTATGAGGCTTTTCTTCTTGGTCTTGAACTAGCTAAGAGTCTAAAGGTTCAAAACTTGAGCCTCTTTTCAGATTCTGAACTAATAGTCAATAAAGTTAGAAACTTGTGTCAAACAAAGCACCCAAGAATTAGATCTTATAGAAATGAAGTTTGGGATGCAATTGAAAATTTCCTTCAAGGATTTAACATAACTGCTATAACCAGGGATGAGAATATGCATGCTGATTCACTTCCCGTTTAAGCAAGATCTTTCAAAATCCCTGAGCTAGTATTGTTGGAATACCAGATTCAAGTCAAATACTGACCATTAATTCATGATAACCTCAAACACTGACAGATTTTTGAGGATGATGAGAAATTAAATTTTTTTCTTCAAGTCATTGATGAATTTTAAAATATGAAAATTGAAGAAGATTAAAAATATGTCCAATAATCAAATCAACAGAGTCCAGAAACTTCATTTATTCCTAAAATTATTGATCATGATATCATTCAGTTATCTAATTATTTTATTCCCAAAGGATTAGTTCCATTGGAAAAGCTTCTGATAATAATGATGTCTCCAAAAACCCCTTCTCTAATTCACCTGAAGAAGAAATTGAAGAATGCAATATTGGGACTTTATATGAAGTTAGAAATGTTAAAATATCATCATCTTTACCTTTGGATGTTAAAAAAAAATACTTGAATCTTCGTAGAAATTACAAATATGTTTTTTCCTAGTCTTATAATGAATTAAAAACTTATGATACATCTTTGATTGAGCATAAGATTCCTTTGAAACCAAAATCAAAACCCTTCCAACAAAAATTAAGAAGAAGCAATCTAATACTTCTTCCCGCCATTGAGAAAGAACTTAAAAAGCTAATTGATGCTCATATAATAATACCTTTGAGGTATTCTGACTAGGTGGCTAACCTAGTTCTTGTAAGAAAGAAAAATGGTGAACTTAGGTTATGTGTAGACTTTCGAAATCTGAACAAGTCATATTTAAAGGATAATTGCCCATTACCCAAAATGGATCATCTACTTCAGAAAGTTTCAGGAGAAAATAAGATTTCTATGATAGATGTATTTTTTGGTTACAACTAGATTATGGTGAGTCAAGTTGACCAACACAAAACTGCCTTTACTACTCCCTAGGGTACATTCATGTATGTCAGGATGCCATTTGGACTAACAAATGCTGGAGCCACTTTCTAGAGAGCCATGAATCTAGCATTTGTTGGTAAGACATGTGAATTTGTTGTCATTTATCTAGATGATTTAACTGTTTTCTCTTATTTTGATGAAAATAATTTAAAACACTTGAAACAATTTTTGACAGGTGTAGAAAATATGGCATATCCATAAATCCAAATAAGTCTTTATTTGTTGTAAAGGAAGGGAAATTACTAGGGAATATTATCTCCAAGGAGGGAGTTATCATTGATCCAAAGAGAGTTTCAGCTATTAAAACTTTTTCTCTACCTGGAAACAAGGAGATACAAACCTTCCTTGGGAAAATTAATTTTATGAGAAGGTTTATCCCTAATCATGAAAAGATAGTAAAAGATATAACTGATATGTTAAAAAATAACAATGAAGTGAAATGGACAGTTTCTTCCAGATATGCTTTTGATTAGATCAAAAAGACTATATCTGAAGCCCCTACATTAGGCAGTCCTGATTACTGCTCCCCTTTTAGCATATTTTCTTTTGCATCAGAGACAACCTTAGGAGCTGTACTTTTATAGAAAATTATAAATGGTGATGACCAGCCCATAGCCTTCTTTAGTAAAGTCATGAGGGATGCCAAGCTTAAATATGATATTATTGAAAAGCAAGATTATTCTTTAATCCAAGCCCTCAAAGCCTTTAGAACCTATGTCTTGCATTCACACATTATAGCTTATGCCCCTAATCATGCTATCAAAATTGTTTTGACCCAACCTGATACTGATGGAAGAAGAGGTAGAAGGATTGCCAAAATTCTTGAATTTGATCTTGAGATCAAGAACACAAAGGTGGTGAAAGGTCAAGGTTTGGCCAAATTGTTGGCTGAATTCAATTGCAAAGTATTGGGAATAAATTTCATTTCTGAACTTTCATCTCAGAAGAATCCATAAGAACATTCTCAAATTGTAGAAGAGAAAAATCCACAAGAACCTTCCTTAAATGATGAAGGGGAGAATCCATAAGAACCTTCCTTAAATGCCGAAGGGGAGAATCCACAAGAAGCTTCTCAAAATTTAGAAGAGAATCCACAAGAACCTTCTTCTTCAGATCAAACCATTCTCATTCATATAGATTAGAAATATCTACTCTCTGATTGGTATTACTATATTGTGCAATTTCTTAGAGATTTTCAATGTACAACTGAACTTGACTTGAAGCAGTGTAAAGCCCTGAAGCTTAAAGCAGATAAATATTGTATTATCAATGGTAATATATACTGGAAGGATCATCTCAATATCATTCCTCTATGTTTGACTGAAAATGAAACAGAGGGAATTATAGATCAGTTCCATGTTGTTAGGATATTTTGACACATAGAATAGTTAAGTATAACTTGGTGTAGTATAGAGTTAGGTAAAGTGTGTTTCTTTACTATGTACATTTGTAACTTACAATCCGAGGGTCACGATATGTAGTGATATGACGGTTCATTCTCTCCTCGGTATTACTAACACTTGATCTGTGGCTTAACACCCGATTGGTCCATGAATTCTATTTAAAGCGCATGGAGGGTCATTTGTAGGCTAATTGTTCACGAGAGAAGCTTATGTAAATTTTCATTCTTTTATTAATAAATTGCCTGAAGTGGCCGCGTTGGCTCAGGCTGTGGACTGTTTCCCTCTTTGAGGGTTTTAACCACGTCAAAATACTGGTGTATTGATCTGTGATCTGGTTGTGAGCGGTGTCCTTTGGTGTTCTATCTGAGGAACTTACCCTGTAAATTCCTACACATGCAAGGTTTTGTGGTGGACACTATGCCTAGAGAGCAACAACTGAAAAAAATTGAAAGGAAGGTCTCTACTGGCCCACATTGTTTAAAGAAGTTGGAGAAAGAGTTATAAGTTGCACACAATATCAAATATTTGTAGGGAAACAGAAGTTGTCAGCACTCCCTCTTGTTCCAATATTGGTTCAAACACCTTTTCTACAATGGGGGTTGTACTTCATAGGAGAGATTCATCCACAATCAAGTAATCAACATAGATGGATTCTAACTACTACAAAATATTTTATGAAATGGGTGGAGGCTATACTTGTGAAAAATGCAACTGGTATTGCTGTAATTAAATTCCTTGAGGAAAATATTTTATCTAGATTTGGATGTCCTCAACATATTTTAAAATACAATGCAACAACTTTTAGCAGTGTTAAAATGATTGAGTTCTATCAAAAGTATTCAATTCTGTTGCATCATTCTACACCATACTATCCACAGGGTAATGGGCTAGCATAGTACTTCAACAAGACCTTAGTTAAGGTCATTAAGAAGACTCTTGAAGACCATAAAAAGAGTTGGGATAGTCACCTGATCCATGCAATTTGGGCAAACAAAGTTTCTCCTAAGAAGTCCACAGGCAAGTCTCCTTTCCAATTAGTCTATGGTAAGGAAGCAGTTTTTCCCATTCATTTAGCTTTACCAATTATAAGATTCCTTCGGGAATATTATGAAGAAAAATATTATTTCTCAAGAAGGATTAATCAAATCATTGAATTAAATGAGAACAGGGATGAAATTCAATACAAGCTAAGGAAATATCAAAACAAGATGAAGTAGTTATTTGACAGAAAGGATGTAGAAAGAAATTTCAAGAAAGGAGACCTAGTACTTAGATGGGATACATGAAGGGAGCATAAAGGCCAACATGAAAAATTTGACAACCTCTAGTTTGGTCCATTTAGCATTTCAGAAGTCAAAGGAAATAATACATTCATCCTACAGAATTTGGAAGGACAATATTCCTCATTGCCAGTTAATGGGAAATACTTGAAACATTATATCCAGTATTAGATTTTCATCAATTCATTCATCATTGTGAATATATAGAGAGTTCATTTTATTTTGAAAAATCACAAGTGTTTAATTGTTTTACCAATGACTCCATAGCCCGAGAAGAAGGCACTTGGATCTGCTTGTTACCTGCATACCATAGGGGGAAGCAGTCCCAGCTGGAGCCGACGTTGTAACATTATTTGGTTTTGATAAGTTAGTATATTAGTTAAAAATAAATTCAAAATGTTAAGTTAAGATATGGATGAAAAAGAAAGATGAATAAAAAATGTTAGGACAATTATATATTTTATATGCATCCATAGCAAATAAAATGGTAGGAGTTATTTGCCCTAAATAATGGAGGCAAAAGAAAAACAAAAAAAATGTTAGGGAAGCAAAAAGAAAATAAAGGCTTTAGTTTCAAAATAGAATAAATGCAACGGTTTCTTGTTTAAATGCGGCACATTAGAAATGTTAATTTTTTATTAATTATTGATTAATTTCCTTAAAAGGTATTAATCTTTGTTGTAAACCTTTGACATTAAACTTTATGTATATGGCACACATATTTGATAT
Organism: Pinus taeda; assembly: GCA_000404065.3. Classification (NCBI taxonomy): domain Eukaryota; kingdom Viridiplantae; phylum Streptophyta; class Pinopsida; order Pinales; family Pinaceae; genus Pinus; species Pinus taeda. The sequence goes on from APFE031357320.1 coordinate 46,098, forward strand.
AGGCCAAAGTCGCTAGATGAAAAAATATCATGTCTGCTTTAAATAAAGGGCGTGCATCATTCAATGGTCAATCTACTCCCCACTCAAATCAACGATGGGGAGAGACTTCGAACTCCCCTTGACCATTTCTCGTTAACGTGATGGGGGGGTATACGAAGTGGTTTTAATGGCGGACGCCCCAACCCTACGTGTCACCACCCTATAGCTCCGCAACCCCCTCACTCAAAACCATAAATTGTTCGCTACCCCCTCCGCAATCCGCTTATAGTTTTCTTCCACCAACGGTCCTCCATCCTGCACCTTAACCATTATTCCTTGACCAATCCAATGATGCCACCTCACACGCCCATTGTCAAGTCATCCTATATGTTTCCACCTCACATGCCCATTGCCTTGTTATCATTTTTATTCCTATTTGTCAGTTGCAGCTTTACTCTTATACATTAAAGCCACTATGGTCATAAATAAAACTGTTAACCCATCCCTGCATGTTATAAATACACCTAAACCCGCCTCTTTGTCACTTTCCTCTGACTCTTTACTGTTATTTGCAGGTAAAACAGGTTTTTGCAGAACCTCTTCCTATTCGATAAATCTGTCACGAGAGTCGCTCTTTGTTCTATTTGTCATCATGGCCCCAAAAGGGAAAGCGAAAAATCATAGTACAAAATAAAACACTCCTACTACCACCCAGCTTGATCTTGACCATGTTCCTCTCATTGACTCCCTTTTCAAGATTGCAGATGCCTTGTGTGAGTTTGATTTCCATGAAATACATCTATGACTCAAACAAAAATATCTTGACCAGCAAGACCAATCAAATTCTAGGAATTATTGTTGCCTTTCTTTAGTTTCCCAAAAACACATGATTTCCCTGACCTAATTACTTGGTGCCAAGCCAAATATGACCCTGTAAAAAGAGGATTCGTGGCTCAGAATGGAGACATTTTGATCATAATCTCTGCTAAAACCATAAACCAGATGCTCTTAATCCTTCAATTAGACTCTCTAAGCCATTTTTCACCAACATCACTTATTGATCTGTACCATAAGTTAACCTTTCCACAGAGAGACCAAATCTTTGAAATCTTTTTACCTGAGGATGCAGAATTACCAAAAAGGAATGCACCCTATGCATCTTCCATGTTTCTTGAAGCCTCTAGAAATTGTATTTCTTTGCTTTCTTACTTGTTAGGATATATAGGTGACCAGTTTTTTGATGAAACCATCCTTGGATTCCTTTCCATCTTCAACAAATGTTAGCAACCATCATTCATGTATAATTATAGCCAATTCCTGGTTGATAATATACATGAACAATTCATGAATTTTACTGTATAGAGAGTGTTTAGCTACAACTCTGTAATTGTTCACATGTTTATTTTTTAGCAGGGATATTTGTTGCCTATTAAGCTCAGCAAAAAAGATGAACAAGGAGTGAATCAATCAGTAATTCTTTGGACTGAAATAGTTAGGACAAATTCTACTGGCTCTTCATTTTCATATTTTATAGATACATTCATACACCTAGTGGCACAGCTCCTCAACGGTCAGACATAGCCAAGGATTGGAGTTAAGATAAAAACGATTTTACACTTAAGTGAGAAGACTAAAATTTGTGACTGGTATTTATACTAGAACTATACATAGATAAGGGTATATGGTTGTGAGCTTGCACCATATAAGCTGCCCAAGTATGTTTCTATGAGAATCTTTTCTCTGGAATATATTAGGCAGATGATCAACATGGATGACCTACACTTTGTGTAAGGAAAAAGGAAATCTCAATTCAAGATCAAGGAAAAGATTGGATCATTCATTTGCAACACCAGACCAGCTAGTGTTGAGGCAGATACATTGTTAAATAAGATGAATTTTCAGCCTAGCTATACATGGTCTTATGACCCGTTTGGTATTATTTTTGCCTTGAGAGTTTAATTAAAAGTGAATCCTTATAATCACACTCCAAGACCAGAAATAGAAAAGTTCATGAATCAAGAGTAGTGGGTTGATGGGACACTTCAAGAGGTAGATGAATAGGTTGTATCCACCCCCACTTAACAGACTCCAATTGCTCATAGAAAGCAACAAGAAAGGGTGAGAGAGGAGACTTCATCTACGAAGGAGATTATGAAAGGATTCATTTTTCAATATAAGAAGCCAAAGGATGGCTTGGTCACATCAATAGAAGAAACTGAACCAGTAATAATTGATCTCGGAGATTCAGAAGTTTGTACATCAGCATGAGTTAGTGTTTCAACCACTCCTCCTACAACGTCACCTTCTAGAGAGCCTCTAGAAATCATTCAGTCCACAGGAACCAATTCCTCAGTTGATTAGAACATCTTCTCAAGGTTCCTTAAGATTAAACAGAAGAATGAGACCTTGAAGTCTAAAGTATGTAGCCATTTTTGGAAACAAACATCAACTTCCCAGCATAGGCTTCTTCTTGCTTTTGACAGTGAGAAAGGCAAAATGAAAATGGCTTTCTTGCAAGCCCAAATTCCATTTCCTAAGTCTCCATCAAATTACAAAAAGAATGTGTTTTCATTTGTTACTAGTCAAATTCATCCAATTGAGCAGATGGATATGCGCAGACGGATTCATGAAATGTTGTTTTCTACCATGAAAACTACAACTATGTCTCTTTCCAAACTTAGGACTGGCCTATTCAATGTTCAGTCTTAGCTCAAGTTAGAAAAGATATCTTCCTTAACCAAAGATAACATAATAAAGGCATTGGAGGACTTTGTAATTAAAGTAGGATATGATCCCAAAGATGTAAAAGTTGTAGAATTACTCCTCAGAAAGAAAGATACAAACATTGCTACGCTAAAAAAACAATTGAAGCTACCTTCTACAAAATATCCTCTAACAAAGGACATATCATAAAATGAACAGCAAAAGGAGGACATGCTCAAACTTATCATTGAGAAAAATATACAGCTAAAGAAAATGGAAGAGAAGATTGAAGAGTTACTAAAGGAGAAGGAAGCAACACAACTTGTTATGGCTCGAGTCACAACAGTCCCAATAGAATTTATAGGTATAGAGGCTATTTCATCATCAACAACGATTGAGTCTACATCAACAACAACTGATCCAACAACATTATCACAAGAATTGGCCATACAAAAACAAGAAAACAAGAAGTTACTACAAAAGTTCCAAAGTTTAGAATTGCAGAAAGTCAAGAATGATACTTTGTATGTGCAGGAGATGCAGAAGTCCCACAAATTGGAACTAAAGATCCACAAGTTGGAAAGTGAGTCCCTAATGGCAGATACTTTTTCCCATGCCAATGAAAATAATTGAACACATATCAGACAATCTATGACATATGTATTTTTGAACAATAAGAACTCATCACCAGATGCAGAGTAGTGATAGAAGAATAGAAAGCAGCCTTGAAGACCAAGCCAAGAAAAGCCACAAATATGATCAAAGTGTTAAATTCAAAAAGAAGAGAAGAGCTGGAAGGAATAAATATTTATGACATAACAACTACCATCTTAGAGATTAAGAAGGTCTTACAAAAGAGGAATTTGATTAACCAGTTAGAAACAAAATGTCAAACCCTGGATATTGTTGTTCAAAGGTTTCATTCAATGTTTAATGTTTTAAATTGAAAGGGACTACAAGGATTGGTAGATCTCAATGATAAGTTGATCAAATTAGAAGATTATTGCAAGAAATTATATAATATTGTGCTAGACAGAGCCAAGTTTGCAGGAATCAAAGGATAGATAATAGGGAAAGCCTTTCTATAAGCCTTGGAGTTTGATTTGACCATCAAGCATGAAATTGGACATTTATTCCTCACCAAGGCAAATTTTGAGAAGTATAAAGAAGTGGATGAAACATTTAGAAAGATGGTGAATGTTGAAATCCCAAGTAAACAAAGATGGGATAAATTGTGTGAAACAATTGAGTAATTTCTGATCCTAATAGTATGATAGCTCATCAGCTTTTTCAGGCCAGATCATTAGTAGATTCCAAAAGATAGAGCCACCTCTTCAGCAGTTTTTTGGTTCCTACAATATTGTCCTATTTTTGTAATTTTGTCCTATTCTGGTATACTGTTCCAATATAACATAGATATTTTTCAAATTTTTGTATAAATAACTCCTTCTTTGAGTTATTATGGGTTGAACCCTTGAACAAGCTATCAAGCATATTTGTACTAAGCTGGAGCATTCTTTTTGGAATAATAAAGGATTCTGGATTTATCTCATATGGTCCATTTCTCAGTGAGATCTATTTATTTTTATTCATTCATTATGTTTTCTTCATATAAATTACATCTTTTACAGTTATCAAACTCAAAATTTTACTGAGTTTCAGTCACATTTTGGATCCTATGTGAAGTTGTGATTATAAATAAGATAATAATTTACAAAGTTGTTTGTTATTGTAAGTTATTCTTTAAATATAAATTACATCCGATTTCTATAACATTTTAATTATATTTTGTTGATTCAGAAAACATTGTTTTCTTAATTTCTTCTTATTATCAGTTAAGTGTTCAATTTGAATATTAAATGAATTATACTTCTCCATGCTCTACTTATCCACCGCATTAAAATCAAATTAATTATGTGCAATTAAAGAACAACCTTTTATTTTACTTGGAAATCTATCTAAGTTTGAAGCACATGTTTATAAATTATTCACTGGTCATCCAACAATTCAAAACAACAAAACATTATAGATGTTTTGGCATAACTAATTGACCTAGAGTTATCTCAAAGGACAACAGGAAGAACCCAAACTCCTGAATCTGATTTGTACTACGGTGAGAGTACCATAACTATGGGATCTGATCTGGAAGATAAGGTAATGGACAATCTTCAGATAGTAGAGGGAACTATGGTCACAAAGGAGTGTTAGGTGTTACAGATTGCAATATACATAGGGGTCCAACAATAGTACTTGATCCAATCTTTCAAGGCACTAACTAAGGAGGATCGACCGAACCCTTAGCCATACTACCCGACTACCCTATCATGCACTCGAGTAATCTCCCCAAGTGTTGTTCTCATTTTATTGTAATAGCAAGACAGTTGTTGACTTATCTAAGGCTAGGTTTCAGGTGAGCCTAAGGTACTTCTGATATACTCAAGGGTATATGGAGTGAAATCCTTGTGCAGTTCTGTCTAATGCACTACTTCTTGAAGGGGTACCCACAAGGGTTACAAGGGTGCCCAACAAGCATGACCACCTCCCTTAGTTCTTACATGCATGCCTCCCAAAATCCACAAGTTTATGTGCTCAACGACATATCTCGTGGTTTAAAGATGTCAAAACACGTCTCTAGCCTAAAGAAATTATGTGAAAATTGGAGGTACAACCGGTCGTGGAAAGTGCTCTGAAATATTCTAGAATACCAAAAATACAAAGAAATGTAGCCAATAAAATAGAATAAAATGAGAAAAACAACAATTATTTTATTCAGAAATAGTTTCAATGTTCACTTGCCTCTTCGAGGGGGCAACCTCTAGCAGAGCAGAGCTCGATTACAATAAGATTTGATGATATTTCCTTTACTAACTAGGCCTATTTATAGCTAAATGACATCCAAAACCCTAACTACTTGTGGTCCCTTACATAACATGGGTTAAACACTTTATTTATTAACTATGGCCCATTTACAACTAACCGTGGTCCCTTTCCTCTAATGCGGGCTTTATTTACTCTGTAACTAACTATGACTATGACTCATCCCATTTGGATTATTACATAAATAAAGGGGTTAGGCTTGGACCCTAACATGAACAAAACTATATTAAAACTAAACTAAACAACATAAGCCAATCTTGTGAAGCAAAACAAATTAAAAAAGGAGTAGGAAAAGGATCCTCTTTATTAATTTCTGGTGGTGGAAGGGTTAGAAATAAAGTATCAAAGACAAGTGAAGAGAGTTGGTTGAGAAATGGTGCTCAATAGCTCTCCACATGGATTTCCCATTCTCAATCTCTTTTGAGAGCTCTTACTCTCTCAAAGAAGCATAGAAAACTCTCTATAATGGTGGTATTCTCCTCATAATGGTATGCTAGATTGCTTTGGAACAATTTTGGCAACATAACACTGCACATCTTCTTATTTTTGGCTCTCCATGCACTTGTATTGATATAAGTTTTGAACACTCTGTCCCTCCTTTGGCTCATCAATAAGGTTGTTTGCCTCATTAATGAGATAAGAGCTACCATCCTCATGTCATTAAAGCTTCTTAGGGCTCAAGTATTGAATGTTGAGCCCATCATGTCAAGAGATGAAATGTTTTTCAAGAAATTTTGTGTTTGAAGGTATTGAATGAGCTTCTAGTGACCCTCTTGGATATCGAAGGAAAAGCCATGATGTAGTGAATTTTCTTCTTTCTGGCACTTAATATGGTTTATCTTTAAAGTCAACCTTAGGAATTTTTTTTTATTTTTTTTCCTTTTATAGCGTTTTGTACTGAAAATGTAAAATTTGTACATGTTGATCACTAACTCTGAGTGTCTTCTACTATGTACAAATGAGTGTACCATTTTCTCATAATAACACATGCATTACTTATTTGGCCATACATTGATGATGTTGGAGAGTTTGCTATTGTATTGGCCCATTGATTACTAGTGATGCCTTTTTTGCTTGTTGATTTGTTGCTCAGAGCTAAAATTGATACTATAAGAGTATGCCTCTATGTTGTTGAGACTTGTTGATGATATATTGTTTACTGATGATGAGGGTATCTTCACTATGTCATGCTATTTGTGTTTCTACTATGACATCATTATGCTGCAGAGGTCTATGTGGAGCATGGTTGTTTTTAGTGTCTTTACCATGATTTTTCTATAGAGGGTTCACTATCAGTGTTGGTTGGTATTTGATATGTTGTTGATCAGTCTTATTTTGCTACTATGCCTAACGGCTTGTGAGTATTTTAGATTCTACAAAATGTCTTCATTGATATCACATTTCTATGTTTTTGGGATTCGTGTTTATGATTGAGGTGTTGAGAGTAGCCATGTGCTATAAAATGCCATGTATTGTACTCCTATTGTTGTTGCGACATCGAAAACACATTATTGCTCATGGAGGCCATGCATTTTCCACATATCATTGTATTGATCATGCATAGATGAGAGCACACTTGTGTGCATTTGTAAAAGCCATGTATCATTATTATTTCATCCTTTTGGTGCATTTATCATAGAGAGATCCATGCTGTCTAGCATGTATTGTAAACGTTTTCAAATTCAGGTATGTATGGGCTATTCGGTGTCAAAGTTTGTTTTTAGATGTCATTGACATAGCCCACGTTGCATTGAGAAATTTGATTGAATATGTAAGTTGGGTCCATACAGTCATTGGTTGGTAATAGGTATGGTTATATAAGAGTCACATATTATTCATATATACTTATCACAACCATGTGTTTTCCCCATAAAGCATTTCTTTGTATTGTACATCATTGTATATCAATAGTAAAAGTTGGTTGAAGTCTTATTCCATGAGTAGTCTCTTGCACATGGAAAGGAGCCTTATTGCAGAGAAGAAGAAGTGTTGCTACAACAACAAATAGAGTATGATTGTATCTCTATTACATGTTTAGCGGGGCATGGTCAGTATGTGAGGATGCATTTTTTTGGATATAGGCATGTTTGGAAATTGAGTTCATTGCTTCACATGCTTCTCTTGCAGGAGAAACATCTATTCTTATCACAAGATCAGTTTGTATCGGCTTTGTAGTCAGCATGGTATTGAGGATTATACGGGGAGTACTTCTCTTAGTTCCCACAATGTTGGAATTGTACCTTGTCATCGATAAGTATTTTATTTTGGCATTGCTATGGATTTCCCTTTTCCATTGATGTCAAAGGGGGAGAGAGTATGGAGGTCGAATTTAGTGGTTAGGTTCAGGAGGGAAGATCAGACTCAGGATCAATGCCAAAGGGGGAGCATGTTGGAATTGTAGTGTTGGCATTGATGTTAACAAGGGCTCGACACTATTTTCCTTGTCATGATGTATTTTATGCTTTGTATTACACTTTATGTATGATCTTCCATGGTTGTAATAGGGTCTAAGATTGCACATTAATGTCCTGAAGTTGAGCTACAAGTTATGTGGAAGAAGGGATGCTTGTATGAGGTAACATAACTGATAAGTTGACACAAAGCGTATAATGAACCCTAGAGAATTTATTACCTATGTTATAATGTATTTCCTGAAAGTAGAGGGTGCCTTACAACCTGTAGGTGGATTTCCCAAATTTTATGCGCACTTTATCTAATTCCATGGAAATTTTCTATGGTATTTTCTCAATAAGGTCAAGGAATTTTACTCTTCATCTAAAAAGTGGTTAAAGTTGAAAATATCCCTGATTGTAATGCCTCCTCCCGCATTTACCTAATTTCATTAGCTTGCCAGGGTAAACGTGAGATGATTGACATTATGACATGACCTGACCTCCAAATTCCAGTTATGGAAGTGGGACGAGAAACTGAAACCTTCGTGACATATCTCAGGGGATACAAAACACTCAAGGGCCAAATGACCAACCTAGGTGGACAATCCCTGAGGTGGGGATATTTTGCACTTCTTTGAGTTTAAAATTGCACCCACAACACTACATGCATGTGGTTATGAGGTTCCAATTGAACGCATAATCCTACCTCTATGAAGTTATAACCTCACTAGCTCAGTTCTATGCTTGTGATTTCGAAAACTATGCCACTTTTTAGGCTAACATCTAGACCACTGCGTAGAACTAACTATAACTTTCTAGAAGCATAAATGACATGATAACAAGGCTAAACAAAAAAAACAAAACTTGAACAATTTCTTGAAAAGGACATGCCTAATACATGATAAACATTTCACCAAACATATGGTAAACATGAAATCTATAGGTCAAGAATGCATATCTAATCATACACTTCTAAAATCCATCTGAGAATCACCAAGAAGGTTATATGCCCTCTCTAGATAGCTATAATAAAAATTTTTAGTCCATGCATTCATCAACCATTCATAAACATATCAAAACATGTTAAAATACATAGGTATAATACATCATATAAATATCATATAACTAGCTCAAAACCAGAATAGAAACCATGGAAAAGAAGCCATAAGATAACAATCATAATCAACACATATGCTCATAGATCACAATAGGAAAATATCTCATATTAACATATGAAAATGCCAACCAAGTTAGGGAATTCCACGTAACATTAGACCATATATTGGGCTAAACCAAATCTCTCTTTCAACCAATCACCCCCATGCCATATTCTAAGCATGAATATGGGATCTCATGGAATAAACCAATACAAAACCAACCAGGGCTTCCATAGGTGAAACCACCTCAACCCTCAACCATAGTGATTCCACCTATACGGTCTAAAAATCACTAACATCAAATAGATTGGTCTCTACCCAAGCTATCCAGGGCTCTAGGAACTAGTAACTCAACCCATAACCTTCCAGAGCTCTAGAGTGTTTGTTCAAATCACGGCTCCAAGGACTAGTAACTCAACCCACCATGGGATCTAGAGAATTTGTACCAAACTATGGGTCTAGGAACTAATAACTCAACCCAAGCTATTCCAGGGCTTCTAGAGCATTTGCCAAATCCATAACCATAGGGAAAACTGAGCACCAATCATAAAAAAAGAGGTGGGGAAGCCCACAACACCATGGTTATCTAGGAAATGGCAAGGAAAGGCTAAAACCAATATAAATCTAGACGAATATCCATGTTAATGACAACACATAACCAGGAAATCACATGGATATACCATGCATCCAAAAATCAACAAGGAGATCATACATGAAACTTGTTAACTACAAAGTAATCCAACTATTGTTGTTGATCCCACTTTGTCCTTGTGCTTCCTTTCTCTTCTTTGCTTACTCTTTGCTTCCTTGCTCCAAATCCTAGTGAATGTTACAGTGCTCCAAGGATGCTCCAAGAATGTTCTAAGTGTGCAAGAGTGTATGAGAGAGAGAATGAAAGGAGAGAGCCAAAATTGAACTTACAAAAGTTTAGCCAAAAGATGTGAACTATTTTTTTGATGCCCTTTTATCATTGAGTCCTCTATTTGCTTCATTTTCCTTCTTTTTTCATCTAATTTTCCTTGCATGCAAATTTATGTTTGTTCATCTCCCTTTTCTCCTATTTTCCTTTGTTTTCATAATTAAATGTGAATTAATACCTCTTTTCCTTTGCTAATGCATTTTCCAATTTCCATAGCCATTAATAAGCAACAAGTGATGCCCATTATATTGTTTTTCCCACCATTCAACATGGAATACATGTCCCATGATCTTTGTTTTATTTTATTTACATGAAAAATCAATGAAAGGCTATTATACTTATTCACTGAAGATCAACGAGGATCAAGTTGAGGGGAAATATTTAAAATACTAAACTTGTCAAGAGTGTGTGAATACATATGTTGAGTGATCCATTACTTATAATGAAATTATTGTTTTAATCACTCTAGAAAATTATTTATTGGAGAATGCTTTGAAGAAGTGAGGTTGGTTGAGCTATTGAGTGAAAAGAAGAAGAGTGTGCAAGTAGAGAAAACTATGAATATTTTCTGAAGGCTTAAGATTTTATAAAGATGTAAAAGGTAACATAAGCATGGTTCAACCAATATCTTTAGTAGAGATAAGGAGACAAAGCAAAGGGATTATTGAAGATCTGTGTACATTATTTTTTCGTTGCTAATGCGTTTACCAGATTATCATATGTAGTGTTTGTATTGATCAACTTTATAATTTTGTAGAGCATATTTTTTTGTTGTTTAGCTATGTAGTTATCCTTGGATCTTAGCTTGAATATGAATGAAAGTGTGCTTTTGAGAGTTTGAGGAGTTTGTGGCCTCCATTCAGTAGTGGCTGAAAAATAAAGGAAGAGTTTAACCCTGCTCGTAGTGGCCAGAAAAATGGTATTTTGGTAGCGGTAGCTCCATCCAGTGGTGGCTTCCCATAGGTGGTGACCGGCAAAGTCATGTGAGTAGAGACTTCCTAGCAAGTGGTGGCCAACCATACTGTTAAAGGAGTAGTGACTCATATCTAGTGGAGGCTAGTTGAGATATGTAATGGATTTTATTGATAAAATAATAAGAGAATGAGAAGAAGCACAACAACAACTGGTGAATTTTGTCCTTTTGGAGTTTCCACTACAAACCAATGGTGTCTCATGTGTTTATTATATTTTATGGTTTTGTGTTGTTGATGAGGCTCATTGTTGGGTAAATATATGGACCTTAATACACCTTCAAATCTTACTAAAATCAACTCTTCTCATGATTCCTTACATGATTTAATTATATTTTTCTTAATGAGATGAGTAAAAGTAAGATGTTATGTCTAGTGGTCTAATGTGCATTGATTGCACGTTTGTGGGAGAAAATTATGGTAAATTAGGCTTATTAAGGTGCAAGAACTCGAATGAGACAAGAAGGATAGATTATAGGAGATGGATATTCCTCATCAAGTCCTCACTCATTTGAAGATCCCTCAATAAAATCACACCAGCTCAGAGTTGCAGGCTGTTGAGCTAGTAATAGTTAAGAACCCGTTTATCTTGAGATTGGGAGTAAAGCCTCCCTAGATTTAAGGAAGTTGTTGGTTCAATTGTACAAATAAAGAGGCATAGAGCCTCATTAGGATTCAAATTTTTTTTTATGCAAGATAACTAAGCACTTTTGAGTTGAAGGATTGTGGCAAAACACTATTATGTATTTTTTTGATATGTTAATGAAAATGAGATTTTATTTGATCCAGCACTGAGTTGACTCAGAGGGTTGAAGCTCTTGGGTTAGGGCCCAACCCTAGCATTAGAGGTTCATCTTACTATACTTCTATGCTTAGGTTATTTCATAGATTACTAGTTGAATTGGTTTTGGCATTGTTTCATTACAAGTATTGGTGAATTTTATTAGTTTTCTTCCATTTGTGCATTGCTTTAGTAGTAGCTTTAGAGAGATAAAGGAATACAAAAAAGGCTGATAACAGGTGGATATTGCCTCAGTCCTCCCTTCAGGGACCATGGCTTGAGGAAAAACTCCCATTCAGCCCCAAAAAGATAGAATTATGATTTCTTATGAAATTTAGGGTTTTCTGCTAATTAGGCTACCATCTTTTAGTTTTCAAGGACAGGTTGTAGTTGTTATTTCTGATATCTCCAACTTTGTATTATATTTCATAATGTTTCACAATAGGCGACAAGCATTTCCACGTTTTAGTTCCTGTTAGTTATGTCAGTCATCGACGATGAAATATGCTTTTACATAGTTATTTTTAGGGTTTCAGGTCAAATTTGTATAGTTTCAAAAAGTTTTTAAATAAAACATTTGATCACCAGTTAGGAAGATTAGTCTCTACTATTCCTTTCAGTCTCATGGTCATAGGATACCATCTTGGTCAAGTCAAATCATTGTTAGTAGAGTCTCATAATCATTTTGTTCAAAATTCACCTAATAAGCCTAAGTTAGGTAACCACTAGATCACTAGGTTTAATCCCTGAAATTTGGTATTTTTACCATTAAATTTCATTTTATGAGGAATACTAGAGATCAAGCTCGTAATTAAAGTTCACAATCATGTTTTTTATTTCATTTTCTTAAAATGAAATACCATCATAAGATCATGAAGCTGAAGTGTCAAAGTCCAAGTCATAACTGTTATGGTGTGTCCACTACCATTTGCAAAGTTTTGAAGAAGAAAGTTTAATTGAAATAAGTTGGGGGTCCCACTTATTTCTCCATAAATAAATATCTTTTGAAGGGCCTAACTCATTCATTGTAATTTTCAAAATATCAAGCTATCCATCTCATTAAGCTAAAAATCAATTTTCCCTAAAAGTGCTACACTTTGCCTTTGGACGTTGCGCTTTGCCCTGAAAGTGCTACGCTTTGTCTTTGGATGCTGCGCTTTGCCCTGTATTGCTGTGTTTTTCCTGGAGTTGTTGCGTTTTGTCAAGAACAAATAAATTTTGTCTTCAAGTGCTCCAAGCTCATATCCAGGTGCCTCCACAACATGACAACATAAATTGGTTTTCTTTGGCAAGTAGGTGTCATACTCTTAGCTCACTCTTCCTCTGGTGATTTAAATTTATAGTGTGAATCTTCCTTCAGATATTGATTTTATTTTTATTTTTTAAATTGAAACCCTAGTTTCCTTGCACCCTATCCATTACCTTAGAATTTTATACCATTCCTCTAAACCCCTACATACTCTTTCATTTTCATACCCAAGAATTCCTCTTAAAAACCCTAAATCTACATTCCCATCTCACATCCCTGTAATTAAATTCCCTAGCCTATCTCCCTAAATCATTTTCCCTTTCATTACTTCCCTAAGCTCTCTAATTATCTTCCCCACTTCCTTAAAAATTCCCCTAACCTATACCAACTCCCTAACATAATTATCACACTCACTTTCCCTTCACCTTTCCCCTAATGTTTCTAAACTAAAAATAAAATATGATGGAGGAAGAAAGGAATGTTACAGAAGATGAAGGAAATACCACAGATCAAGACAAGAAAACATACAAGAAGGGAGGGAAAATCTTGAGATTGGAACTAGTAGACATTAAATAGTTGTTGGCCTCAACCATGACAATAGTCTATTTCAAACATGTAGGTTGTTTTGACTTTTTTGAAACGGTTCAAAGAGTAAAGCATAATCCAGTTTTGACCAAGGTTTTCATATCAAATCTAAAAGACAACCAGGTGACCATTGCATGGGTAACTTTCACTATCTCCATAGACATCATTGCTACAACCACAGGGATACCCAATATGAGTGAAATATGCTTTAAGACCAGAGATATAGATACGCAGCAATATGAACCATTTCTCAAGGCACAATACAAAAATGAAATAAAGAAAGTTTTTCCTTTTGGTGAACTTCTGGACAAATTTTGTCCCATGATGAAAAACATCATGAAATATTTCACTTGTGAGGGCATATTTTTTAGGGTGTAAACCTATCACATCAGGTTGCTTATGCTTTTCACTAGGGTGAAATTTCTCAACATCCCTTACTATTTGTACAGGAGCATTGAAAAGATGGCTTACATTATAGAGAACAAAGAATATGAACAACCGATGAATAGTCTTTGCCATCACTCTCTAATCAATATAATTGTCCTTCAACACCTCAATCAGTTAAATATTGCATGGGAAACCTTCATTCATAATGATATCTTCACTACACCACTAGCTCAGCCTGTTAGACCTATTCCATCACCATCATCAGTGCCTCAAAGGGAAGTAGAACCATCTAGCAATACTGTAGTGAAGAAATTTAAGAAGAGAAAAAATACTAAAAATGATAAAGAGGTCAAGACATATCAAAGAGGACCTAGGCTAGTGTTTGCAGAAAATAGCCAAGTGTTTGCTCCACAGATTATGGAAGGGGCCTTGCCTTCTACATCAACAAAACATGGATCATATGTATAGGATGGGAAGCTAATTGAACATGACTTTGAATTAGTTGAATTGGAGGCAGAAGATGAACCTTCAAAATTGCAACAAATTATCAAAGAGATAAGGATTCTCCAATCATAAAGATCACGGAAAATATGTCAAGGGCAAGATTCATCATTTCCTTCATTGAGCAAGAAAAAATACAACTTAAAGCCAAACAGCTAATCATGGAGAAAGAGAAATCCAAGATGCTGTAGCAAGGAGGCAAAGGTAAAGCAGTTTTAGAGCCTGGTGAACATGATGAATATGAGAAATAAGTTGGAAAGAAGAAATCAAGGACTGAAGGACTCAAAAGGGAATTGAAGAAAGAAAAAGGACATAACCTACTAGATGAAGACGTAGACATTGAAGATAGATTTTCCTTGAAGATCATTGAAGATAGAGAGTATTAGCTAGGTAAGGTAAATGGTCACCTAGAGCATCTTCTTGACAAAGCCAACAGGGAAAACCAACTATTGAGGCACATGGCCCTCCATTATCAAACCAGGAACATGATTTGCAACATGAGGGTCAAGCATTTGAAGAAGAAGCTCAAGGAAACCCTAACAAGACAAAAGGACAAGGAGAAGCTTGATCTACTTGATGAGGCCTCCCTCATGGCATAGAATATCATATTATAGCTTCACTCAACAATTTTAAGAAGATTTGCAGAAATTTTTGTCATTTTCAAATTTTGATGGTTTTTGACTGTTTTAGAAAACAAAGCGTAAGTTATAAACGCAGCGACCTGGATGCTATGCTTAGTGTGGAGACCTCCAAATGGAAAATGGCTTGCATATTTGGATTCAGAATGACCTCTACATGCAATTTTGACTATTGGCACTCCAAAATTTGAGCTTCTGATAGGTAGAAAAGGCAAAAAACCCTCAAAAATAACCTTTCTGCCTCCTTTTTCAGATGGACGCTATGCTTATAGAGTCACCTCAGGAGAATCAATTTTTGAAGGCCTTCCCATGGGTAATTTTTAAAAATTCAAGATGTTATGGAAACTAGATAGGAAAGTATAGTTGACCATTCTCTCAGATTTCAAATTTTACCTCTAGAAAACACCTGAAAGTGGCCTCAAAGTTGGTATTTCACTTGTGACAAATTTTTGAGTTTTTATTTAAAAAAATTCACTGTGTAATTTCTCATGTTTTTAGTTTTACTTTGTCAAAGTTAAAATCATGATGTAAATTCAGTATTTTGAAGTTTAGATGATGTAATAATAAATAAATAGGCATGATAGGTTGTTTTTATGCTTAATTAGGCCTCACAAAAGGTAGCAAAACTCAATTTGAAGTCTAAAAGAAGAGTTTGTGTTTGACCTTCTTACTCTCTCTGGTTTGTTGAGAGATTCTTGGTAATTGTTCCACCACCTAAGGATTCGACCCCTAAAGATGGGGAAATGGTTGTTTTTAGTCTATATGTATGACTTATCATTCACTAAGAGAGGTTGGAATTTTTTGGAGAGGCTTGTACCTTATGTTTTCTTACAGTTAATCAAGAAGCAGTGCAACTATATTTCAGGAATACTTGTTCAGTGAGTCTCTGGTGTTAGTTTCCTTTTATATAATTTTCTAATTGATGAAATCATCTCCCTTTTCATGGTTTATCTTATTCTTATGGTTTTCCTTGTAGTAATATAGACACAATTCTTAGATTTAAGCTTTGTTTATGTGGAAGATCATGCTTGTGTTTCTTTTCTTCTATGATTAATGAATTCATGCTTATACATGCTCATTATGTTCTCTTAAACTCTCAGACCTATACCACACTGATAAAATATCAAGTTCACCATAACACAATGATATATAGCTCCTCCTTATACCTATTACTGCACAATTGAGGCCTTGACCTAATTACCCGCCCTAATCCCTAGTCCAGCAAACTAAAAACCCTAAATTCTCAAATACTGAAACAAGACTTGTATATCTAGCCTAAAACCTATTTCGTTTTAGTTATTCATTGAAAAATCCTTATAGAGATCCCTCTATAGTTCAGTAGGGCTAGCTATTTAACTGAAAGTGGTTTGAGGTTACCTTTTTCGATTTCCTCCTCAACCTAGCAAATTGTAGGGGATAACACCATGCATGAACTAGGCAAATGAATGATGAAATTATGTTTTCTTATGTTGTTGGAAATATTTATTGTTTTGACATGATTCATGGTTAAATTCCAGTGATGTGGGTATTGCATGAGTTTCAATAGTGTAGGAAGACCTCATATCAACAGCCCCAGCCTAACCTCACCCATCCATGATCGCCAAAAGCCACTAAGTCCAAAAACTGAGTTATCATTTCGTAAGAACAACTTGCCATGCTTGTTGAGAAAATCCAACCATTATACAAACCTGGGTTTGAGTTCCGAGGAACGCATAGCCACTTCCTTTCCTTATTCCTTCCATCACTCACCTTCCCTAAGCCCTATATCACTATCCAAATCACTCCTTATGATTTCGGCATGTTCCTGTAGGAAGATAGGGGATCTTGTAGCTGAACTGGGACATCTTGTAGATATCCTGTAGGACGATCTGTAGTGGCCTATTTTGAGGCCAATTTGTGAGAGATGCATCACGAAAGATAGGATAAGGCCCCTGCTTGCCTCTCAAGCCATATGACCCTTCACAACCATCCCTCTCCACACCTAACCCACCTGCCATACAATCAAGAAGAATTAGCACTCATGTTTTCACAAAAAAGGACAAAAAGAAAAAGGTTGTTATGTTCATTCATATGCACATTAGTAAATTGTTTGATTAGATCAGATTGCCTGCTTAGGTTAGTTAGGGTTCCACATGTGTTAGCTTAGAATTCTTCTGAAGCAAGATATCTTAACAAATAGCTAGATGAGTGGTGTGTTTTAAACATTTATTTTAGTCATTCATTACTGCAGTAGATAACATTTCAATTCTCTCAATTAGGGTAAAATTCCCCTTTCTCCATTGGTAATCAAACTTATTCTAAATCAATAGAAGGATGGTTTGAGAAACCCTAGTGGTCTATTGCTAGCTCAACAGTGACAAAGAGTGGACACATTGCATCTATTTGTGTATATAACACTGTCATCTCCAAGGTTGTACAAATCCCAGGTTGATAAAGTAAAGCTGGTAGCCCTAGGAGTTGCAACATTCTTGCTGCAATATTGATTCTCATCACTTTTTGGCGTTGTTTTTGGGGAGGTGTCTGAGTAGATGCGATTTCTTCTTTCTTTCTTCCATTTCTTATCTCTTTCATTCTACTATTAGCTTCATTTTTGCAAAAGTAGTTGTAAGTTGGTTTGCTTTCCTTTCCATTCTATAAGTGAGTTCATTCAGCAGTTAGCTTCAACTCAATTTGTTTTTTTTCAATTCTGAAATTAGTCTTAAAGCTTGAAAAAGAAGACAAAAAAAAAACACTTCTTTCATGCCTTGTAGGAATAGGGGTAGCTTAGGAAAACTTCTACCAAATACCCCCATCACTTCAAACACCCAAAATTCCCTCTTCTTTGTTGGATGTGAATTAGAGGACCCCTTAGGTGAACAACCAGAGATTTTTGAAGAGCCTATAGGGGAAGGAGAAGAAGAACCCATTCCAACTGACATAATGGCTGAAAATAGAAATGAAAGGGAATATAGAGAAATAATTGAGGGTGCTTTCCCCATTAGAGAAACCAATGGGGATGCCAAGGTGAAAAACATAAGCCCCTCTGCTCTTCCTCACTTCCATGGCCTGACCTCACAAGATCTAGATAGTTTCTTGTTTGAATTTGCTTTCATATGAAAAACTTTTGATTACACCAATGATGATCAGAAGTTGAAATTATTCCCATCCACTCTCAAGGATGCAGCTCTGCGTTGGTTCATGGATTTACCTAGGGATATCATCACCACCTTGGCTCAAATGCAACAAGCTTTCAACAACAAGTATAGGGACTACTGTAGGTCTAAAGAAACATAAGAGGAAATTTTTAGAATGACCTTGGGGCATGATGAGTCCTTAGAGGATTATGAGGAAATATTACAGCTTAGCTATAAAAAGGTCAGGTGCACACTTGATCTTGAGTCACTTAAGCTAGTCCTTCTCAGGGGGGTCAAGGAATATCTTCTAGATACCCTAAACCTACTATCAGGAGGGGACATCTACCAGCTACCTTATGAAGATATCAAGACTGTATTTTAGAACAATTCTAGGGAAGCTAGGAAAAAGGGTAGGGGTAGTCAAATAGTGGTTAGCTCATCCTCTTCCAACACATCTATAGAAGGTGAAATTGGAAACGTGTTGGAATATTTTAAGAGTGAAATGTTGCAAACCCTTTCCCTATAGATGGACACTATGCAAATCAAGAGGAAGTAGGAGGAAGCAGAGAGAGAATTAGCCATATTCTACCCTAGATGCACAAGGAGGCACCCTAGGAATGAATGTCCATTAAAGCTAATAGATTCTCGGTCTGTGAAGAAAACCACTCCACAGACAAGTGCCCTTCTCTACCTCAACTAAAAGTTGTGTATTAGGGAACTGAAGGGGTGACTAAAAAACTTTCCTACATAAATTAGAGGAGGCCTCATGGGCCTCAACCATACTAGAAGGGCATGCAAGGGTCATCCTATGCATATTAAAACCCTAACCAAAATACATTTATTCTCTCTTGGGGGCCCCCAGATCATCCTTCCTAGTCTACACCTTCTCCCTGGTCTTTTCCACCTCAGTACCATTCCCAACCAACCAACCGGCCATTTCATCCATATACTCCTCCACAACCTTAGTGGAATGCACCAACCCAGGAGTGGATGCCCCCATACAACAATTATCTAGCTTTATTTCCTTCACCTCCTACTCAACCATAGATTTTACACCCTGCTCTGTTAGTTTCGGTATCTTCATCCCTCCATTAGTGATCAAAATTCTCTTATCGCATTGCATTTTAGGTGTCTCATCCGATCAGCTGCATTCCATTAGGATCATGGATCATCTGATGATAGTGGCATAATATCAATTTTTCCTTATGGTCTTTATCTGCTGGCTCATTTTTATACATTCAGGTCATTTACAGTCATTTTCTGCCATTACATTTGCAAAAGCTATTTTTAGGGTTTTAAGTCTCATTAGGTGTAGGGTTTTGTCAATAAAGTCTTG
>APFE031357328.1:0-15362 GCA_000404065.3 Pinus taeda
AAACCTACTCTTAGTTCTAGATAGTCCTGGGGGAGCACACAGGTTTTGCAACACATAACAGATATCAGAATACCAAGGGGATTGCTCAAAGGCTACATTGATCTTTGGAGTCGCCAGCTCCTGTTCACTGTCTAGTTGGTTAATGTCAAGGGCTTGGAAATTAGTTTCAGACATGAGTTTGGCTAAGCCCTGTCCCTTTATGAGTTTGGTAGGCTTTATTTCTATGTCAAATTCCAAAATACTTGCTATCCACTTGCCTCTTCTGCCCTCCAAATTCTCCTGTGTAAGTATATCTTTGACAATTGGGCTTGGTACATAGGCAACTATGTGGGAATAAAGGATGTAAATCCTAAAGTCTTTAATGGCTTTGACCAGGGCATAGGCCTGTTTTTCCATGATTTGGTATTTGAGGGGTGCATCTCTCAGAGCTTTGCTAAAGAAGGCTATGGGTTTTTCATTTCCTAGATCATCTTTTTGAAGCAAAACTGCAGCAATTGTATGTTCAGAAGCAAAGGAGAATATGATGAAGTCCCTATCAAATTGAGGGCTAGTTAGGACAGGAGTTTGGGTAAGAGCAAATTTGATGCTCTCAAAGGCCTGTTTAGCATCTACTGTCCATTTAACTTTGGAATCCTTCTTCAACATATTGTTAAGCAATCTGCTAAGCTCAGCCAAATTTGGGATAAATCTTCTTAAAAAGTTGATTTTTCCCAAAAAGGCTTGTAATTCCTTTATATTTCTGGGATGGGGCATGTGTTGGATGGCCTGGATTCTATCTGGATCAATTCTGATGCCATCCTTGGAGATAATATGACCCAGCAGTTTACCTTCTTCTAGACCAAAAATGGATTTTTTGGGATTCAATGATATCCCATATTTTCTGCATTTTAGAAAGATTTGTCTGAGATGATTTATATGTTCTCGGTCTGATTTGGAGAATGGTGTAAGGTCATCCAAATAGATGACTAAAAAGTCATGAATTTCTTTGGCAAAAGCAATATCCATTGCTCTTTGGAATGTGGCCCTTGCATTCTTCAAACCAAAAGGCATTTTGACATATTTAAAGGTTCCCCATGGGGTTGTGAATGCGGTTTTGTCCTGATCATCAGGATGGACCAAAATCTGGTTGAAGCCTGAAAAGCCATCCAACAAGGAAATCCTTGAAGACCCTACTACTCTCTGCAAAATGTGGTCCATTTTAGGTAGGGGGTATTTGTCTTTCAATGACACTTGGTTGAGGTTTCTTAAATCTACACAGAGCCTGATTTCACCTGTTTTCTTCCTTGTGGGGACTAGGTTTGAGATCCAATCAGAAAATCTGATTGGTGCTATTATGTCTGCTTTAAACATCTTTTGGACTTCTTGCTCCATTGCTGGGAGGAGCATAGGGTTGATCCTTCTGAGTTTTTGCTTGAAAGGCTTTTGATTTGGCTTAAGTGGAATTGTGTGTTGTATTACAGAGGTGTCATAGGACTTAAGGTCCTCATAACTCCATGCAAACACATCCTGAAATTCTTTAAACAGATCAATATACTTGGGTTTTTGATCAGGTGGTAATGCAGCTGATAATTTTATGATTTTTGGCTTTTGAACTGTCCCTATGTTATGTTCTTCAATGGTAGTATTTAGGGGTTCAATTTTTGGTTTATTGGGGACATCATTAGAATCAAACATGTCTTCCAATGGAGCTAAACCTATGGGCAGAAGATTGCTCTTTAGCTGTATCATTTCAGTTTCATCCTCTGGTGTTTCTTCATGCTCAATCTGTTGGATTTCTTGGATGTTATCCTGATTGAAAATTGTAGGGTTTAGCAATTGATAGACTGTTTTGGGCAAGAGTTCTTGGCTGTTATTTAGACTATGTAGTTGTGACTGACTTGCTGGCTCAGTATCTATATTGAGGCCTGAAAATTCTTCCTGTAAATTCAGAAAATTTTTTATTTGTGTATCACTGTCAAATACTTGCCAGTCTTTTATGTTATTTGGCACTGATGGTCTGTGTTTTACCTCAGCTGTGAAACGGTGATGGGGGTCAAAAGGTAGCTTGCAAGTACTTTCAAACATAGCTAGGCTGTGAGCATGTAGGTTCTGGGCCCTAGGGATTTTGGTAATCTGGAACTCAGCCAGGGAGTTAAGTAACTCTGTGGTAACAGCCCTGTAGGACCTAAGTCTGTTGTCTTTTGTAACAAAATTGCCTTTAACTTGCCGGATGACCAAGTCTGAATCCCCTAGGATAGATATTCTAGTGATTTGCAGGGATTTTATCAATTTAAGGCCTAGTAACAGGGCCTCATATTCAGCCATATTGTTGGTACATCTAAAGTTCAGTCTGTAGGCTCTACCCTCTGCATAACTGCTTTCTTTGTTGTGCACCCATATTCCTGCTCCTGCCCCTAACTTGTTAACTGATCCATCAAATTCTAGGAACCATAGAGATTCCTTTTTTAGGGGGTTTTCAATAATGTTGGTGTGGCATGAATTGGTGAGTTGGAGTATAGGCTGATTGTTTGGTTTGGTTTGCTTGACAATCTTCTCACTTGGTGGGATTGTTTTGTTTTCTAGAGGGGCCCCTTTTTCATTATCTTGTTCCAATGTTGTGGTTTCACCTTTGTTTGCTTTGTGGTCTTGAATATTGCCTTTGTTTGATTCAGTTTTTGCTTGAATATCAGGGTCTTCTTGTTCAGCAGTTTGATTTGTTTGGATTATATGAGCCTTTTCCTTAGTGTTGCTGTTTTTACTGTCATTGTAAAGAATGTATGAGTCTATGTCAGAGTGGACAGCATAAATGGGAAAGTTTTGAGGCTTCTCTGTGCTACTAACCATGTATTTCATTAGTGATTCTCTATATAACCTCTTGGGTTGACCAAACACTGTAATAGTAGCATAAGACATGTCTAGTTGGAGAGACCCTTGAAGCTTAGCTCCCCATGATCTTGACAGTAACATCTCATATTTGGGTGGAATGTCAGCAACAACTACATCCATTAGGATGGTTTTGTTTGGATATTGGACTAAAGACACACATAGGTCTTTTATTAGGCCTAGACACTTGACTTGGCCGGAATCAAATGAAAAGAGGTCCTTGTATGGTCTAGTGATATCCAAATTCAACCTTTCCATTACAGATTTGGGCATTAGATTATGAGATGCACCTGAGTCAAACATTGCATTGTGTAATATTTTTTCATGTATATGCAGGCTGACGTAAAAGGGTAGGATTCCTGAGCCTGCTACTGTTCCATCAACCTCTGGGCCAAAAAGCAATTCAGGGGTGTCATCCAACACATTGACATTGTCCATATTATCTTTTCTTTTGGTATGAGTGAGTTGCAGAGATCTTTGAATCTGATGTTTATAAATGTCATTTTTGGCTAGCTCTGCCAGAGGTATGGTTATTTTTAATTTCCCAATTTCGGTTTCCAAATCAAAGGGTTTTTCTGCTTGTGTTTTAGTAGTATGGGTGAGCCTGCTTACTTTATCTGCTGAGGTTTGTTCCTGATTTTGGGGTTTATGATTGTTGATCACCTCTTGGGGCCCCTTGTTTGATTTAGACTGTTCAAATGGTGAAGGTGGTAAATTTGGTGTTTGTTCAGTGACATCTTCAATAGTTATTTCTGCTGTGGGTGAATCAGTTGTGCTCTTTGGTTCTACAACTATGGCACTTTTGGGCTGTAGTTTTTCTTTTGTTTTATCAGGTTGTGTTACATTTACAGTCCTACTTCTTAACTTGTACTATTTATGCACTTCATAGACAGCAGTGTCATAGCCTTGTTTGAAATCGAATGATTCCCCTGAACTGGTCTGAAACTGTTTGATATCCTCCTCATCCTGGTCTTCTTGACTCAAAAAGACTTGGTGCTTATTGTCAAGCCCCATTAGGTGGATATGGGTGTCTTCTGTTTGTTCTTCAGATGTGGAGGTCTCAGCATAGTTTTCTTGAAATGGTGGTCTTATTTCAGGGTCATTGCTGGCTTTGCCCCCACTAGGATTTAGGTTTCTCCTAAAGTTTGGGTTTCTGTTAGGATTGTTTGGCGGTGCTTCCCATGAGGATTTTCTTTCCACAGATTCTACCCTGTCGCCTAACCTTTTCATACCAGAAATTATTGCATCTAATTTTTGGTCCAAGGCAGAGGGTTCTTCTTTAAAAACAACTCTCTTTTCTGTTTTAGCCCTGTTCCTCTTGGCAATCAGGTTTGCTTCAACCGTTACAGCAACTCTCTGAGCTTCTTCGAGGGTTTGAGGGGCTCTTTCTTTTAACTGGTAGGCCATATCTGGGTCAAATCCGTCTGGGAATTTGTATAAGGCTAAATCCGGGGGAGGTCTTAGGTTTTGAGGTATAGCATTGTAAACATTGTTGAACCTAGCACAATATTCCAAAATAGTCTCTTGGGGACCTCTTCTGATCATATCATATTCACCAAGTATGTGCAAAGGGTCTTTCTTTTTCTCCCATCTATTCGTGAAGGATTGGTAGAGCTCATCAGGGGTAGTAATGCTGTTTGCAGGCAGAGATCTAAACCATGTTCTCACATCCCCTGTTAAGCTTTGGACAAATATTCTCATTCTCACAGTTTCATCATCAATCTCATAAATTTCAAAATGATCTTGCATTCTTTTAGCATGTTGAATGGCAGAATAAGGTCCAGTGGAGTCGAAGTATGTTATTTTGGCCTGATAGTCTTGAGGTAAGGCCACTGGATTAGCAGGCAGTTGCAGAGGTGCATACCTGGCCATGGTTACTGGATTCTGGGGGTTAACTAGGACAACTGGGACAAGGGGAACAAAAGGTATCACGGGGATAGCAGGTATAGAGGGTATAACAGTATGGAATGGAAGAACTTGTGTGGGAGAAGAAGGGATTAGTGGGGAACTTTGGGATGTTGATGGTGAACTAGGGGAATTAGGGGTAGAACGGAATAAGACCTTGACTGGAGTGGGGATTGAGTCAGGAAGCTCTGGCTGCGGACTGATGTCAGCAAGTTGATCTTGTATTTGCTGGTTCCTAACAAACTTGGGGATTGTATTGGGATTTTCGAATATAGTAGGAGGATTGGGGTCAGGGTTATTCCTTGTGTACCTTAGATTCTTCTTGGGAGCCAGCTTCTGAGCTAGTCCTACAAGATTTTGTGAAAACTTTCTGCAGCAAGGACTGGATAGGAGCTCCAAAGACTTTGCATATCTGTATAAGGTAAAAGAGGTATGAGTCAGCTCTACCTTAGGCTAGAGATGTTTGTGTGGAAGCAGCTTAAAGGTGTCTTAACCGATTTTCAGACTGTGAGTGAGTGGAAACTCTTGATAGATATTCAGACCTTTAGATCCTGGAGCTCCCCAGTGGAGTCGCCATTTATGTTAACACCCAGGTTGTCCTCTTTGACTCCTAAGAGGATACGGCCGGGGTAACCACTAACCAGTCTTTTGGCTGCAGCTTCTAGCCTAGCTGCAGTCAGAGAGGGCTCTCTCTATAAGGTTGTGTCACTGCTTTCAGTGAAGGTTTTAGGGTAGTTATGAGATGAGTTTTTGGTTGTTTTTGTGTTTGGTTGGGAGGATGCTTCCGATTTCCTTAAAGTATATCAGCAGGTGAGCTTAATCCATTGGGCAATGGGGTCTAGGACTTTTTTCTCTTGAGGTCTTGATCTTGGTGAGGGGAAAAGCTAGAGGGCCTACGTGCATGCCATGACACAAATTGTAAATAATGATAGCGAGGGATAAACAATCAGCAAAGAGCAATTAAGATTTCTTTACTTAAACTGTATATTGTGAACGAGGTCTGTTATCTAGGAGCAATTGCTTGAATTCCTAAAACAACAGTGGAATGTGATGACATAGTATTAAAGGTAGCAGCGAAGAATTACTCTTTAAATACTGTATCAGAAGAAAACATATCAAATAGTTTAGATTGAGTTCAGGGTAGCCAATGGCTAAATCCTGAGACTATTCTTTCTCTTTACTACCTAGATTTTCAAGTACACAGAAAGATATGGGGAACATATGAAATAACAATGAACACAGGTGAAATAAGAGCCATGAGGAAAACTTATTGAGCCACGCTATGCACAGGAATCCTGCCACTTTGAGCCACACACCATCCTCAGATCAAGAGAGCAACATCTTTGAAGAAATCCCACTGTCTTTTTGTATTAAACTGTATGAGAGTTTACAATATCAGTGTATCAGAGAAGAAAGAGATTGCTTACATCCGGAGTCCAACCCCTCCTAATCAAAATGAGGGGGAATATATAGAAGTTTGTTACAAAATATCTCAGGTATGAGTCATCTGAGCGGAAAAAATATCTCTTACACTTGGACAGAGAGAGTAGATGAGAAGTTATTACAATCTTTAATGAGCTATAAAAGCTATTAACTGCTGTCAGAGTAATTTTGACTTTTGGAGCTTTATGGAGTTGGTTGAAGTCGGCTGAGCGCTTTGAATTAACTGCTGAGTGGCCTGTTTGTGCAGCTGTGAGCTGTGTGTCCTTTTGCTTAGTTGTCTTGGTCCTTCTGCTGAATTTGCCTTTAAGTGCCTTAAATGCTTGCTTTATCCTCATGCTGTCCTGTATCTTCCATACTTCTCAAACATTTCATTTAGTCTTGATCCTTCCGTACGAAAATTATACAAACCATGAATTCCATTACGGGAACAAGCCTTTGTCTGCATGCTGAATTTCACATAAGTATCTTGAGCAGAGTCATCTTGAGGCATGAGGAAAATATCTATCTTCATTTCCGTGTTATCCTTAACAACTGATTTCTGACCTAAGTCACCTGAGCTCTTACTCATATTATCTGCTTTAAAAGCATGTGGCCTCATAACTGCATTTGACCTGGGCTCCTAGCGACTAAATGACTGAAGCTAACGTGGAAGAATTCTGACCATGGATTGCCACCAATCTTCCTTTGGCATCTGATGTCTTCTGATTTTTATTAAAGTTTCATCAGCCTCAGTGTATTTGAAGAAATTGGGAGGAGTCTCAAAAAGATGATTGACTTCATTTTCAATGAAGAATAGGCCTCCCAATTTATCATACAAATTTTGTCCTGAAGGAGGCCATGTTTGTTCAGATGAACTGCCAGATGCAGTGATCTGATTCTCCATGTATGTCATCATTCTGTTGGTAAACTGTTCCAGGGAAATCAATTTTCCTTGACTACTCAACAGACTGGGCAGGCCTCTTGCCTGTAGCTCCACCAGTTTAGCCCTGAACTCGTCCACATCTTTTGTTATTTCAAAACATTTCCTCTCCACTGCCTGCACATAGCTTCTGAGTGTGAGTACTTTTTTGGCAAGGAGGACTGCTTCTGTCCTATTCGGAATGCCCATGGCTGCCAACTCTTCCTCCTCATGCCTGTCTAGGTAATCTACCATTCTATTGGCCTGATCTGGCCTATTTCCTAACACAGCTTTGGCCCTATCAATCTCTACCCGAGCTTGGCCTAGTAGTTCCATCTGCTGATGGATGGTCTTTATGGACTTCCACTGCTGGGTGATAGACTTGCTGATTTTGGCCCATAGAATTCTCTTTATTTCGGCCAGGGCTTTTTCTAGGTTTAGCTCCTTTTCCAAGGCCTTTATCCTGTCTCTCAGGGTTTTTATTTCTTTGCCCTGCTCGGCTACTGCCATCTTAGATTTATCATATTTTGACTCCAGCTCTGCCAATTTCTCCTTGGCTTTGTTTATCTCATCAGCTTGGAGTTCCATTTGCTTGACAGCCTTGGTTATATCTTCTATGGATGGGCTGTCCTGTTGGCCTGTTGCTTTTCCTGCTGCCTCTGTTGTGGGAGCCCCTGATGTTGTTGCTATTGCTGCTGTTGTTGAAGTTGTTGGAGGGGCTTGGGATGTGGATTCTCCCTGTTTGTCTTGTAATGCTCCTTCCAATTCCTTCTCCAACTCCCTTATCCTCTGATCCTGTTGTAGTAGGAGGTCTAGCTGATCCTCCATCTTTTTCTGCTCTTGAAGCTCGGCCGTCTGAGGATGCTCAGTTGGTGGCAGCTTTAATCTCTTCTTTAGTGCCTTGAGGTCATCATCCTTTTTCTTCATGAGGGCTTTGACTCCTGTTGGGTCATTAGGATCATGTCCTAAGTCAACAATAATGTCCTCGAGTGTCTTTATTCTGTTGTCCTTGGCTTTGGAGGACATCCTTTCCATATCTAGTTGAGTGTTGGTATTTTTCAATGATTCCTTCAGCTCATAGGCCAATGTGGCCTTTTCCACTAGGGTGGCATACACCATCTCTCCAGCCTGCTTGTGGAGTTCAATTTGGTCCATTGGATGTATGTTTCTAGCCAGGACCTCCACCCTTGTCTTGATAAAATCTGCAGCACTTTTAGGCTGCGGTCCCTTGGGTTTGAAGTGGCTGAAGATCATCTTATCTTCTTGGATGTCATAGACTGACATGAGCCTTTCTTGCATGGCCGGTGTAGCATCTATGAACTGCTTGTACACCTCCTGCCTTAACAGCTCATTTTGGGCCTTTATTTCTTTGAAAGAAACCTTGGTGCTCTTAGGCTTCTTGCTCTGCTGGGATTGGGAGGCCACCTCCAAGCCGCCTTGTAAGTTTTGCTCCTGCTGAAAGGAGCTTGTTCCTGTTTGGTGGCTGCTCTCCTTGTCTTTTTCAATATTTAAGACATCATCAGTGATGTCTTCTACTTCAGGGGAATCTGCCCTTTTCCTTTTGGCTTTTGGCTGGTCTGAAGGTCCAGTGAGAGGAGTGGACTCTTCTCTGTGTCTTTTAACTCCCCTTTCTTCATGTGTCGGGGTCTGTAAGACTGGAGCACTTGATTGCTGCATTTGAGGTGGTGGGGTTCGTAATGCAGGGGTCTTTGGTAGCCCATTCTGTGGCTTTCCCACTTGTTCTTGCTGCTGCCCTGTCTGTTGTTCTGTCTCCATCTGAGCCTCCTGGCCAGTTTTCTGCTGGGCCTCCTGCTCTGTTCCCCTTTCCTTTTCCTTCTCTGTTTCCTTCTCTGCTTGCTGTTGAGCCTGTTGCTCAGATTGTTGTTTCTTTGTTAGCTCATCCTCTGCTCCCAATATGCCTTTGCCTTTATCCATGGCTGATGCTGATGTGGTAGGTGCTTGAGGTGCAGTCTTTGTCGCTGAGGTCCCTTGTCCTACTGAGTAAGGCAATCTGAAGGGTACCTGCTGCACATAATCTAGGTCAATAGTTTTTTCAAGATCCTTTACATTCTTAAGCATTCTCTCCTCCTCAGTTAAACTCTCAGCCAGAGTATCTGGTTGCCATTCTTGCAAATTGGCATATTGTTCTATGTGAGGGTATTGGCAATGCTTAATGGCTAGGAGCCTATACTTAGTTCTCCTAGCCGAGATGACTCCTTGAGGGTCATAAGGGACCCACCGAAAACTATAAGATAGCTTGTGTTTGTCCTTTAGGATCAGATCTGCGTCCTCCCATCCTTCCTTCCTATTCATGATAAAAGGGCCCATTTCACTTTTGAAGCTGAGGTGAGCCTTTTTCTTGGAGCCATGGAAGTGGGTAAGGTCTGATTGAATCAATTGTCTGTAATATTCAAGTGCAAATAACCTCATTGGCACATATCGTGGGAGCCTATATGGGCAGACCTCACATCCATAGATCCTGAAGACTGTATGGTGCTCATATAGGTACCAGTCACCTATTTTGTTTTTCTTGGAAAGCTGCAGAGCTTTCTTTATCTCACTGGATATTCTGGGAGGTGGGGACTTCATCAGCATGCAGCAGAGTGGGTAGACAAACTGGTCAACAAATTCACAATAGGTATAGGGTGAATTTGTGACTTTGTGATAGACTGAGGTCCAGAAGATAACAGATCTTCTTTCCCCTGTATGATCCAGCCTTCTGAGGTAGCATGGGAAGGCTTCAGAGTGATTATACATGAACATGTGGTAGAGGTAGCCTGAATATCTGAAGACCCCCTGTCTGTCCACTTTGGTTAACTGATCATGGATCCTGTTGGCTATGAATTTGGCAAAGTTGTACTTTTTGGTAGGGGGGTGATATGGGCTGTAAACAGACAGCATTGCTAGCATGGCTCTGTCTACATGCTCACTGCTTTGGTACCCCAGTACATAGGCTATCATGTCCAGCAATAGCCTGCCCACATCATTGAATTGATCATTCAGATAGGGAGGGGGCTCTGTGGTCTGGCATTCAGGTTTCATGAAGTTTCTGCTAATTTTCTGTAGTTCTTCATCAGTTAATTTGTCTCCAGTGTCCATCAACTGATTCATGGAGAATGGGATCAGCAACTCTGTCTGATCAAAGTGCAACATTTCGTTTATGGACTCAGCATTGATTTGGAATATGATCCTCCCTGATGAGGTGCTGATAGCTCTATGCTCGACATCATAATGTTCAGCACAGAGGTGAATGATTTCAGGGAAAACATTCACCACAGGGAGATAGTAGTAAGGCAGGTTTGATTCCCAGACCCCATGTGTACCATGTCCATCCTTGTGGTCTTCCCTTAGTCTACTGAAGGTCTGCAAAAAGTCCCTGCTCCCTTCAAAGTCTCCAATGAGACTATCCTTATCTACTAGTGACAGGGCTTCCAGCTCTTTGTTTGTCTGACTCTGTGAGGCCATACTGATGGATGAAGTTGCAGGAGACGCCATGATGGGAGCTGGCTTGTCGAAGAAAGGGGCAGTGATTCAATCAGTGTTTAAAGGGCTTTTGACTTCAACTCAACTGCTAATACAGTGAGGTTTTCCTTTGCAGAGGGAGTTGCAGGCTAGATTATCTGTTTGCTGTGGAATTCACAGGGTGTGAATTGTTACTGAGAAGTTTGCAGGGTTTATTCAGGTTTCTCTGGTAAAACAGCAAGTGGGCCGTACTTGGCAAAAGGGAACAATGCCTAGTACCTCGGGAAGGTTTTCGGGGTTTTTAGCCCGCGAGACGAGCACTCGTTCACTGAATTATGGTTTTAGAGTGATGCAGGTTGCTTGGCTGGCTTTGTGTGACAGGCAGAAATGTATTTGCAGGTTTTTAGTGGTGCCAAATGCTGAATTTTACAGTGAATTTACAATGCATGGGCGAAATGGGGAAACCGGCTAAATACCTGGAATAACCAGCTTGGACACTTGCGAGCAGGGTTGTGGAGACTTGGCACCGTGAATTCTGGAGTTGCAACAGTCGGAATCTTCAAATTTGCTGTCTGGATGAATTTTCGCGGCAGCTGGTTGTTTAACGGCTCCTTCTCTTAATCGCATGAAAATGACTTAAAACGGCTTGTTAGGCCGGTTATAACGTTGATTTTCGTAAAATAATGCGATTGGCGCTTTTCCGCTGATGACGTCAGCATGACGTCATGGTGGGCCCGCCGTACAGTGGTGACGAGGCGCTGACGTGAAGGCCAGGGTGGCGGGACACGGTGGCGGGATGATGCGGTGGCAAGACTGTGTGGAGGGTGACGGGGCGCGGGCGCGAGCGGAAGTGAGGTGACGTCAGGATGACGTCGGAATGACGTGGGAGGTAGAGTGGTAAGTAGGATGGTGGTAAGCGGGTTCCCCGCACCACTTTTGGAGCAAAGGTGGTAACGGGGCGAGAGCTCCGAACAATCTCAGCGCCCGCCACGCGTCCTTGTACGGGCCAAAACCGCTTTCCCCGGACGTTAACGGTCGGCAGATCGGGGCGCAAGATCGATCGCCCACCCTTGGATCTTGACCGGCGGATATCAGACGGCTGGCGGGTCCTCCGACGGGTCGTGCATGTTTGGAAGGGGCCCGCCGAGCGATTAAAATATTCATTTAAATAATATGGCCGGGAACTTTAGAATTTGTGGGTTTTTTGCGGGTTTTGCATAAGGTTCGGGCACAAATCTTTCATGAAGGCGCAGACTATAGGAAAAGGGTCAAATGGGTTTTAAGTAATATGAAAAGGCAGATAACCCCCGACCTTAGGATAAAGCGGGGGGAGGGTGATTTTACAATGTTTTCCGCCCCTTTAAGTAATTTTATGGGTTTTCAAAGGTTTTTCAAGGTAAAATGGGACTTCTGGGTAGGGAAACTGGTTTGAGGGGGAGAAAAAGGTGAGTCATGGGTTCTTGACCTTGACCAGGTGTCAATTCAAGTCCCAGGGAGAGAACATTATGGCTATAGTGCCAAGGAGGGGATATTTATGCATTGTGGGGTTTATACACCATGGTGTTTATAATAATAGGGATAATGGGGTATAGGGAGTTAAGTAGTAGAGTTAGCTATTAACATGGAGGGAACATATGGGTGAGGGCTAGTACAACCAAGTTTTCTTTGAAAATAACTTGAAATCAGGAGTAGATCAAAATGAAAAGATTTTGCACAAGAAATGTGGCTTCTTAAAGCCATAAGAATCCTTCAAAGATATAAATTTTTGTGCTCTGTGCTTCTTAGGAAAGGGTGTTAGTAATGAGTGAAGTACAGATGAAAACAAGGGAGTTAGTCATGCTCCAGTGTGTTGCTCTTCCTGTAGATGTTTCAGCAACTTTGGTCCTGAGAGACATAATATTTCTGCAACCCCATCTACCTACCCAACTAGTTCACCTAACATTTTTTATTCCTTCTTGGAGGGTGCACTTGGACTTGCAAACCCTTTGAATGCCTTTTCTTTTCATTGGCTTTTTTGCTTTCATTCCCTATCTAATACAAACCTTATTCCTTCCAAGGTCCCAGATTAGGCAGTTGGGAACCTTAGCTTCTCTACCTAGCTACTGATCTGCCAAGATTAAACAGTTTGGACAGATTTCATTCTCTATTCTACAACATGGAAATTGAAAACATGGCATGATCCAGTTTACACTGTTGGACCACCCATCAAAATTGAGTTCTTATCAAAACTGAGACAAACCTTGTCTTCTTAAGAAAATATGGGATCTTTGCATTATAAAAGCAGAGCATATTTGGACCTTTGATATCCAATCATGAAATATGAAACCTATTGGTATAGGTATCCAACAGTGGCTCCACTTGGGGATGGCCTTTCCTCCTGAAAGGCCAAGAACAGCAGGTCAGTATGCCTCGGCCCTTCAGCTATTGCTTTGAAACTTTGAAGTTTTCATCATCCTAGGTTCCTCAAAAATGTAGACTGATGAACTAAAATACAGAATGCCTTTCAATTCTATTCCTTATCTGCAATGTCTCTCAAATAATTTTGTTTTCATGCCTCAAAAAACAACAATATATACAACACATGTAGAGCCTATAAATAACAAACTATGTACAAAAGCGGGTCAGCTGCATTCATGGAAGGTAATCAAAATAGTGCTTGAGCATCCTGCCATTGACAGGCCCTTGCTCTAGGTCAGTTTTGTTTAGCTTTTGAGGAAATAGGTATTGTTTCCTTGTATTGCTTGTATAGGAATGGTCCTCTCCAAAGGGAGTCAAATTTTCCATGTTTTCCCTTGTCTCTCTTCTTGAATCCCACTTGAGGACTTTGTCACCTATGTTGAAATTTTCTGCTTTGGTCCTTCTGTCAAATGCCTTCTTCAGCTTTTCTTGTAAGACTTGAACTCTGTTGAAAACCTGATCTCTAGTTTGCTGCAAACATATGATTTGGTTAATTCTTCTTTGCATATCATTGGGCTCGGCTTGGCTCTCTTGAAGCAGCCTCATAACAGGGATCCCTAGTGATGAGGGGAACTTGGCTTCCAATCCATAGACTAACTCAAATGGGCTGACCCCAATTGATCTTTTGGTTGTTAATCTGTCTGCCCATAAGGCATTGACCAGTTTTTTATGCCAATTCTTCTTGTTCTCTTCCAGCACCTTCTTTATCATGTTTACCAAGCTCTTTTTTGATGATTCTGCCAGGCCATTTCCTTGGGGATAATATGCAGTAGAATGGCCCAAAGTAATGTGGAATTTATGGCAGAAACTGACCATCTTTCTAGATCTGAAAGCAGCAGCATTGTCTGTTATTATTTTGTCAGGGCATCCAAATCTAGCAAGGATATTTTCCTCCTGAAATTGTATAATGGTGGAGTCATTTGCTTGTCTGCATGGGATTGCTTCAATCCACTTTGTAAAATAGTCTGTTGCTGTCAGAATCCATCTATGCTGGCCTGATGAGGATGGATTGATTTCTCCAATGAAATCCAAGCCCCATTGCTGAAATGGTCTCTCTGTTGCAATAGGCCTTAGGGGTAATGGCAGCAGTTGTCTCTTCCCTTCAAACACTTGACATTTGTGACATGCAGTGGTAAATCTTTTGACATTAGAAAAGATAGTGGGCCAGTAATATCCAGCTCTTAGTATTTTGTTTATAGTGGACTTCCAGTAAAGATGCCCACCACAATCTCCTGCATGAAACTCTTCCATGATTTTGCTGGCTTCATTTTCAATCAGACATTTTAGCAAGATGCCCTCATGATTTTTCCAAAGCAGATTTTCTTCCATGACACAGAATTTTGAGGCCTTCATTTTTACAAACCTACTCTTAGTTCTAGACAGTCCTGGGGGAGCACACAGGTTTTGCAACACATAACAGATATCAGAATACCAAGGGGATTGCTCAAAGGCTACATTGATCTTTGGAGTCGCCAGCTCCTGTTCACTGTCTAGTTGGTTAATGTCAAGGGCTTGGAAGTTTGTTTCAGACATGAGTTTGGCTAAGCCCTGTCCCTTTATGAGTTTGGTAGGCTTTATTTCTATGTCAAATTCCAGGATACTTGTTATCCACTTGCCTCTTCTGCCCTCCAAATTTTCTTGTGTAAGTATA
Source organism: Pinus taeda (assembly GCA_000404065.3). Taxonomy (NCBI): domain Eukaryota; kingdom Viridiplantae; phylum Streptophyta; class Pinopsida; order Pinales; family Pinaceae; genus Pinus; species Pinus taeda. The sequence continues at coordinate 14,679 of APFE031357328.1, forward strand.
TCTTTGACAATTGGGCTTGGTACATAGGCAATTATGTGGGAGTAAAGGATGTAAATCCTGAAGTCTTTGATGGCTTTGACCAGGGCATAGGCCTGTTTTTCCATGATTTGGTATTTGAGGGGTGCATCTCTTAGAGCTTTGCTAAAGAAGGCTATGGGTTTTTCATTTCCTAGATCATCTTTTTTAAGTAAAACTGTAGCAATTGTATTTTCAGAAGCAAAGGGGAATATGCTGAAGTCTCTATCAAATTGAGGGCTAGTTAGGACAGGATTTTGGGTAAGAGCAAATTTGATGCTCTCAAAGGCTTGTTTAGCATCTATTGTCCATTTAACTTTGGAATCCTTTTTCAGCATGTTGTTGAGCAATCTGCTAGGCTCAGCTAGGTTTGGGATAAATCTTCTTAAAAAGTTGATTTTCCCCAAAAAGGCTTGTAATTCCTTTATATTTCTGGGATGGGGCATGTGTTGGATGGCTTGGATTCTATCTGGATCAATTCTGATGCCATCCTTGGAGATAATATGTCCTAGTAATTTTCCTTCTTCTAGACCAAAAATGGATTTTTTGGGATTCAATGATATTCCATATTTTCTGCATTTTAGAAAGATTTGTCTGAGATGATTTATATGTTCTTGGTCTGATTTGGAGAATGGTGTTAGGTCATCCAAATAGATGACTAGGAAGTCA
>APFE031357328.1:26735-44495 GCA_000404065.3 Pinus taeda
AAACAATGAACCTACTGCCGACCAGCTCCGGGCGCAGCTCGACCACGTCCAGGCGCAGCTCGACCAATTGCACGAATTGCTAGAGTCTTTGGGTTTTGTCACAGTTGGGCTGCCTGCTGAAGCGGTAGCAAGTTTACCTGTCGTTCAATTCAACAAAGTAGAAGCCAACGATGTAAAGGGAGCAGAAATGTGCACAATTTGTTTGGAGGATTTTGAGGATGGTAAGAACGTAGTACAACTGCCATGTTCCCACATTCTGCATCCTCAATGTGCTGCCCAATTGTTTAGAAACACAAATCAATGCCCTCTATGTCGGGGCGAAGTTAAATGAAGTAGAATTGAAATTTACATATTCAGAATTTAGTTGGTTATTTCTCTGATGTAATTATTTTTTCTCTAATGTAATTATTTCTCTGATGTAATTATTTTTTCAATGAAATATTTTACCTTTAATTTGGTTGAGTACAATTTACTATTTCTTACCTCGCTCCTCAAGTTGTTGGCCCTTTTGGCTTTGAGAAAGGCCTGAAGTTCAGCTCGTAAGCTATCAACTATTGCTTCTTTTTCTTCAAGTTCTAAGAAAGTGATTTTCTAAGAAAGTGGTCTCCTTCCCCACCATCTTTGTGGTAACTCACCTCCCTTCTCATGTTGTTTGCTCTTTTGGCCTTCAGAAAGGCCTGAAGTTCATTTCTCAGGCTATCAACTATCGGTTCTTTTTCTTCAATTTCCAAACCCGTTTTAGGATCAGCGTGATTTCCATACCCATGAAATATAGAATGTCAACTACTCCAGGTTTCTCTGCTGAAATCTTATCGTTCAATGGAGATTGAGAGAGAATAAATATGTAGAGACTGTCATTTATCATTTGAAGTAGTGTAACAAATATCAAAATGAAATGAACCGCAAAGACAATGCCAACCACTTTCAATCCTAGAGGTGTTTTGGCTTTACACTTTTGAAGGATCAGAAACGTTCAAAATCCACTACAAGCAAATTTATAAAGGAAAAAATCACCTGTTGCATCTTTTTCCATTCTGGATTTCCTTACTGTGTGATTTTGGGCTACGGCTAAGATGTGTTAAATGATGTGCAAAACCATTTCTTTATAATAATGATGTTAGTTGACGTTATGTCTTCCAACAAAATATGCAGTTGAGCAAGAATTGATTGATGGCATGCAAAAATATAACACTATACATTTTCAAAACCATTATCCTGGTCACATGATGACAACCATGGTCGTATTCAATAATTATCAATGGGAAAGATCCACATGCAATGTATCATTTCACTTCAACATCTCCGGATGACTAAGAAACCTATTTACATCATTGTCACTGCAATGCAGTCACCTTCTGTTGCTCTATTTTGTATGAGGTGTAAGTATATTTATATATAATGTATTTCAGCTCGATCAGAATTACTTCATGCATATGGGAATGGAACTACCATCACATACACTCATTATATCCTTTCTCTCTATGTTTTTAATACTTTGCAACCATTTATCCAACCTTCATTTTCGGTGAACGTGATAAGAAATTTATGTAACAATCACATTGCCTTTCTTATCTGATGGTGAAGCCTAGGTCTTTGGTGATAGGTGGTCTTGTCTTGAATTTTTCTATACCATATCGGCTCTTGTTGTAGTGGTGGAAACCTTAATAAATTTAAGCCCCCTTCTATATTTTGGTAGAGAACAATACTTTGACTTGAAGATTTGCATATGATATTAAACTTTCAATTATTTATGCATGCTAATATTAATTACAATGATTAGTGTGATGCATGACCAAAGGGCATAGAGCCTATTCAAAGGTAGTTTAATAATAAAAATTTTAAAAATTCATAAAAGAACAGTAACAATTATTGTACCAATCCTCTATGAATTGGCACTTCAATGGGAAGAACATGAATTATTTTGAACCCTTTCCAATAATTTTTTTTTGTTCTTTCATTCGCTGTAAGAGCATTTCAATCAGCTGGCTCCTCATATCATCATTCAACGATCTCCCACAAATCTTTTCCAATAAAAAACGTTAGCATGTTAATGCACCAATAATCATAATCGTTCCCATCAAATTCTCGAACTAGCATCTCGTTAGAATTCGACATGATTAACTTTAGCGAAATTCCAACAATACAACTTTAACCCAAAATAATTTTACCTCCTCTCATACCACTTGTAGAATATGAAATGAATTATTTCAACCCAATTTAGAAGCCAACAGTACTATGAAGAAAAAATACATCAAAAAAAATAAAACAATTAAAAAACACAGTTACTTTGTGAGCTAAGAAATGTTGCAAATCTCATATATTAATTCAACTATTAACTACATTCTTATATATTAAAACTATTACTAAAATCAACTCTGAAACAAATCTATTGACATTACACCTAATTTACAGCACTTTCCAGCAGTGACCACCCTAACAATCCGGTGCTCTAATTTTGGAGTGAACACAAAATCTGTTGGCTACTTTGTCAGCATTTTACATAAGTAATTAAGCATTATTCCCAACAGAAATTACATGACTTGATTAAGCATTATCTTGAAAACTCCCCTTTAATGCTTAATGAGGGTTTACTATCTTATATAGTAGTGCCAAAAACTGATCTTTTGTAACTTCTTTGGTGAAGATATCGCCTAGCAGATCCTTAGTATTTATGTGTTTCAATTCAATATACTTCATGTGCACCAAATCGTGAATGAAGTGATATTTCATGTCAAAATTATTTATCTTGTTGTGATGAACTAGGTTCTTTTTTAACTTGATTCCACTTACATTATCACAATAAATCACTATAAGTTGAATCAACTTTTCTCCAATATCTTCTAAGAAAAATTCTGAGTGAAACAGCTTGTGTACATGTTGAGGTAATTGCAACATACTCTGCTTGTGTGGATGAGAGGAGAAACAATGGTTTGTGTCTTTGAGCTCTAGGTAATCAAAATAGAACAAAAAGAGAAACAAATTCCAAATGTGGAGATGTGGACTTAAGGTCATCAATACTACCTCCCAAATCTTAATCACTAAATCCAATAAGATTGAAATTTTGAGAAGAGTAGCAATAAATACCAAAATTTAGAGTGCCTTTCACATTACTTAAAATTTCTTCATATGTATTTTAGATGGATTTTTCATATACCTTGAAACAAGTCAAAGTCAATACGTAATATTATATCTTGAGTGGGTTAGGAATATGAAGCTCCCCACAATACTTTTGTAATTTGTCTCATGAACTAAATCAAAATCATCATTTCTATATAACACAACTCCATGACAACTTGGAGTAGGGGATGGATTACAATCAATCATATCAAATTTATTTAGCATATCTTGTGCATACTCTATCTCACAAATGAAAATCTCATACTTTCTTTCATAAACCTCCGTTCTTGGAAAATATTTCATGAGGCCTAGATCTTTCATGTCAAATTCATTCATCATGGCAACTTTGAATTTATCATTCATCTTAGAACTACTACCCATATATAATACATCATCAACATACAAACTTATGATTACAATACCATTACCTTATTGTTTGTTGGAAAGTGGCTGGAGCATTGCACAAACCAAAAGGAAGGACACAGTATGCAAAGGTACCCCAAGGACAAGTGAAAGTGGTCTTATATTGGTCTTTCGGGTTGATTTGAATCTCATTGTAACCGCTAAACCCATCTAGAAAGGAGAAAAACTTTTTCCCTATGAGACCGTCTAACACTTGATCTATGAAAGGTAAAGGAAAATGGTCCTTTTTAGTCACTTTGTTCATTTCTCGATAGTCGACATAGATTCTCCACTTACCATTTTTATTTGGCACTAGCACCAAAGGAGAGACTCATTCACTATGAGAGATGGAATAGATGAATCCTACATCAAGCAATTTCTGCAGTTCTTCCTTAACAATATCTTTAAGTGCTTGGTTCATCCTCTTTTGAGGTTGCCTAACTAGCTTGCAATCTTCCTTGATGTATATATGATGAGTACATATTGAAGGGTGCACTCCCTTAATCTCCTTATAACTCTAGGCGAAGGCATCTAGATGTTTTCTCAGTATGCTGCATAGCTCCTTCTCCTTGGAAGTAGATAGGGTTCATTGATTTTCAATGTTCTTTCTCGGTCGAACTCTATATTTTTAACATGACGAGAAGTGGGGTCAGCCACATAGAGATTAGTTGAGGGATTTTTTCGGGTTTCTCTTACTATGTCTTCTAATGGTGATACATTGGGAGGTGGATTCTGAGTCAAATTTTCAATCATATCATCCTCATATTATGGTTTCCCCCCCATGGTGATTTCTAAGGTACAAAGTGGTGCAGAATAAACTTCATCTTCATCCTCCTCCTCCAACTAGAGAGGTAGATCATGTTCTAGAAAGGGTTGTACAGGAGGATATAGGATTAACTGCTTGGACATGTGCCAATTCTTTATGGTCATGTTGGAAGCTCAACAACTGATGTAGGCATCAACTGTAGCCTACGAGCATCTTCCCAGAATGAGAGGATACCCAGTGAGATATTCCTTTGGCTTGAGAACTAAGAAATCGGTAGGGGACTCCCAAGAATCAATGGAGACCATCACATCTTCCACAATCCCCTCAAGGGTCACTGTGGAGCGGTCTACTAGTTGCAGCACTGTCGTGGTCTTGCTCAAGGAGCCTCGGAGGTTAAGTTTGAGAATTGTTTCCTTTTTCACCACATTAATGGGATCTCCCACATCAATCAAGCTATGTGAGACCATTGTGCCATTGATGTGGACATCAATGGGCTTCTATGGTCCAGATATTTTGGACAGATTATCTACCCCAACATCAAGTTGGACAATTTTCCTATGGCATTGATGGTTGGGGCATCTCTCTTGCACCTTCCTAGGTGCATAAAGCACCTCTTTTTGATCAACCTATTGTAGATAGACACATCTTTTATGACTTGGAGAATTGGTATATTCACACGTAAATGTTTCAATTCCCCTAGGAGTTCACTCTCTTCTGTGGTAGGCTGGATTGTCGTTGATAGTCTCTGAGGAAAGGGTGGATTTGATTTAGGTTTGCTTTCCTCGTTATCTTCGTCAACCTCCCTGGGTGTAGACTTGCTATTTGGGAGGACTTTTCGAGATCGCAAGTTAATTTCTCGAATCTCCACAACATAATTTGGGCATGATGGTTCCCCACTATACACTTGCTGAGCCTGTCTATTATTCAGGTTCGGATTTGGCTGGGTAGGCATTTGGGGATGCCTTGGTGGAGCAAAAGGTAACGGTTGTGGTTGAGCAGGTGGTGGAGGCAGAATATTAGGAAGAGAGTTGTATTTAGGCCTCCACCCCTCATGAGATGCATTCCACTAAGGTTGTGACTCAACATAGGATTGAAATGAATGGGTGGCTGGTTGGGCATGATATTGAGATGTGAAGGACCATGGACAAGGTGTGCACTAGGAAGGATGAGGAGGGGGTCCCCAAGAAGGTATGGATGTGACTTTGTTGGGTTTGTAGTATGCCTAAGATGTCCCTTGCATCCCCTACTCGTATGGTCTAGGTCCATGGGGCCTCCTTTGGTTTATGTAATAGATCTGTTTAGTGACTCCTTTGGGCCCTTGGTATATAGCTTCAAGTCGAGGAAAGGAAGGGCACTTATCTGTAGAATGATATTCTTCATAGACTGAACAAACCTCTATACAGTTCAATGGGCATTCATTCCTACAATGCCTCTTGGTGCATCTAGGGAAAAAAATGGCCAAAGCCCTTTGTGCTTCCTCTTGTTTTCTTTTGATATGTAAGGTATCCATTTGCATGGAAAGAGTTCGTAGCATCTCACTCTTGCAGTATTCCAACATGTTTCCAATTTCACCTTTAATGTATGAATTAGAAGAAGAGGTACTAGCTATGGGTTGACTCCCCCTACCTTTCTTTCTAGTTTCTCTAGAATGGTTTCTAAAAACAGGCTTTATGTCCCCATAAGATAGTCGGTAGATGTCTCCCTCAGCTAGTAGATGGAGGGTTTCTAAAAGGTCGTCCCGAATTCCCCTGAGGAGGACCAACTTCAGAGACTCAGGGTCAAGTGTACACCTTGCCCTTTTCTAACTCAGCTCGAACCTCTCTTCATAGTCTTCGAGGGACTCATCACTTCCTATGGTCATTCGCAAGATTCATTCTTTATTATATTTTGACCTAAAATAGTCTTGATACTTGTTGTTAAAGGCTTGCTGCATCTGAGCTCAAGTTGCGATGTTGTTTCTACGTAATCCCATGAACGAGCATAGTGCTATGTCCTTGAGAGTAGAAGGGAATAGTTTCAACTTTTGCTCGTCTTCTTCATAGTCATAAGTTTGACAAATGATAGAAAACTCGAACAAGAAGGTGTCAGTATCTTCTGTAGTTAGACCATGGAAGTGAGGTACCGCTGAAGGACATATATTCTTCATTTTGATGTCCCCATTGGTCTCCCAAATGGGGAAGGTACCCTATATTCTTGCTCCATTTCTCCTAGCATTTCTGTTTTCAGCCATTGGCTCCAGAGGAATGTTGTCTTCTTCTTCTTCCCCTATAGGTTCTTCAAATATGTGTGAATGTTCACTTAAGGATTCTTCTTCATTGTAGCCATCGAAGAAGAGAGAAGGTTGGTTGTGTGAAGCAGTGGGGGTGTTGGGCAAAATTTTTCCTAAGTTATCTCTACTCCTACGAGACATGAAAGGAAATATTTTTGGTTGTTTTTTTGTTTCTTTTTCCCCACAGTGAAAGTACCTGCAGAAATTGAAATTGTGATTGAACAAAACAAATTGCAACTAGCTGAAATGAACTTGCTGAATGGACATTTGTAGAATTGAAAAGGAAAGCAAGGAAATGTAGAACTGAAAGAAAAGAAATGACTAGTCTAGTCTTGCCGAAATAAACTATTAGCAGAATCTTGCAATATGAAATAGAAGAAAGCAGTAATCACATAATACTATGAGGCTTCCCTGAAACGATGCTAAAAAGTGGTGAGCGCTAGTATTGCAACAAGAATGTTGCAACTCTTGGGCTACCAACTTTACTTTTATCAACCCGGTAGTTCATAACAAACTTGGAAGCATGAGTGCCATATGCATAAGTACTAGTTCTCACTGCAGGTTGTCACTTGGTCAGATGGCGTGAGATCACTAGGAGCTCAAGCCAACTTTTAGAAGAAGCTCTATCTGTGATGAAAGGAAAGAAAGATTACTGTACATATGTTATTCTTACTGCAGAAAGGAGAAAGACTCAAATGTAAAGCAAAACCTAGTAAACCCTAATTAACAAGCTAATTCTACTTTTGCCAAAAACACTATGAAAACCATGAAAGAAATGCCATTACCTACTCAAGGAAGTAAACAACATCTAATGATGCTATTTCTATAAGTAAATAACAAAAAAACATATTTTTGGATATTTATGTGTTTTTATGTGAATTTAACATGCATCTAATTTATTGTGTGTGAGTGTGGCAGCGAATAGGTGGCATTAGATGGCGGTTTTGGAGCTTGGGAGGATGTAGGATGGTGTGGATATGTCCTATGAGGTCTTAGGTGGCCTCCTAGAGGCTTTTCATGCACTCAACCTTCAAAAGAAAGCCTACTTTGAAAAACTACACGAGGAAAATAGGGAAACTACAGGAGGCCGACAGAAATTTTCACTATTTTGAGGGTGTGAGAGTGGGTGGAAAATGTGGATGAAGGTTGGAATGAGGTCTTAGGGCACCTAAGGTCTACCATGAATCACGAGAAGAGATAAATATGATCGATTTTTCTCAAGGAGAGAGGAAGAAGTTCTATGAAAAATGAAGGAAACAAGGGTAGAATTGAGGTCAGGTTTGGGAGACCTATAGGGCATGAATCAAATGGAGGTTGTGATTGCTGGTAAGTTAGCCTACTGCTAGAAGAGATTTGTTGCATAGAAACTAATAGTCAACCAAGAAAATCAAGCAACCAATTAAATGAGTGCATCCTAGGAAAAACAGAGTTTTGCATTAAAATGGCCTAAACTATGATTTATGGAAGGAAATGCTAGGAAATGTTGTAATAAAGTAAAGCATGCAAAAGGACTACTGAAAATTAGGAAGTGAACATGACAAATAATATCTAAAGAAAAGAAAAACTAGACTATCAACCTACTAGAGAGCTACAAACACTAGAAGTCCTAGCAATGAGGAAAATTTGTGTTTTTGGGGCAACAAGAGAGTCTTTGCCTCAAATCATGGTCCCAAAGGGAGGACGGGAGGCCAAGGCACTGTTGCTAGCCTTTTGAATCTTCTCTCATGACTACTTAACCTACAACAGAAAACACAAAATGGACTTAAGCTACTAAATCATCAAAAGTAGCCTATACATAATCATAAGAGAAATACATCTAACAAGAAACTAATCTACAAATTGAGGTAAAGCATACAAATAGAAGTAAAGATAAGTTTGGCTACTTGGATTGGACCCTAACCCAAAAGTTTTAGCCCTCTGAGGAAACTCAGTGCTAGCTCAAAAATGATTCCACCTTCATTATGAAAAAATAGCAAGATTACATAAAACTGTCATAAAATAATAAGCTTGAAAAGCAGAGTTTACAAAAGAAAAAAAAAGTCGACACTAGTGAGTCCCTAGGCATCTCTACTAATACCTCTAAAGCTACCAACAACTTCCTTAAAATAAGGGAGGATTGGCTCCCAAAACTTGAGGTAATTATCAATCATCTTCCACTTGCTCGGCTGCCTTCTAGTGCATGATTCGACTGCTTGTACTCCGAGATGAATGAAGGGGAATTCGAAGTGAGCAGAAATAAATGAGGGGGATTCCCTCCTATAAGTCCTCTCCTCTATGTACTTCAAGTTATTGCTACAGTTTGACCACTAGATCCTTGAATTTGACATCGAAATCCATCAATAATCTACATTAAATACATGTTAGACCACATGGCATAATAACTAACTCAACTCACCCTATAAGCATAAATATAATAAGAAAATCATACAATAAGCTAAGAGAATGGTTCATTTGACTAGGTTAGGAGGTAAAATGAGCCCATATAATTACCCATTTATGAGGCTCATCAGGGCTCGTATTGTAGTGGTGAAAACCTTAATAGGTGTAAGCCCCCTTCTATACTTTGGTAGAGGAAAATACTTTGACTTGAACATTTTCATATGATATAAAAATTTCAATGAGTTATGCATACCAATATTAATTACAATGAATAGTGTGATGGAGGACCAAAGGGCCTAGAGCCTATTCAAAGGTAGTTTAATAATAACATCTTTAAAAATTCATTAAAGACCAATGAAATAATCATTGGAGGAATCCTCTATGAATTGGAACTTCAATGGAAAGAACATGAATTCTTTTGATTTCCAATAAATATTATTCTTTTTGTTCCTTAGCAAAAATGGGGAGAAATTATTTTTAATAATATAAGTGTGAACTTGAATAACAATGGGGTTGACAGAGGTTCTCAAAATAACTTTTACTTATGGACCATGCTAAGGGGTGGCAAGGAACAAAATTCTTCATGACAAACCCACTTGTTGTTCAGTACATTCTTTAAAAATAATTAGGGAGACCCTTTTCATTTGGAGGAGAGCCATGATGGAAAAGTCAATTTTTTAAATTGTTGATGTGCATCAACATAGGTGAGTCCATAGGGTGGTTTGCATCATGCAAACTAGAAGTCATAAAACTCTCTAGATATCATGAATCTGAGAAGGGGGAAAGATAAAAAGGAAAAGGGGATGCAAGAATGACTACAAGGTATGAAATATTAAGGAAGAGAACATGAAGTCATCATGGAGGGAGAAGACTAATCCTTAGGGGCCTCGCACAGGGAAAGTACACTCAAAAGAAAATAGGGGGAGGATAATAAATCCACTATTTAGAGGAGCCTTCACATTAGTGAATCAAGGTCAAATCCTACAAGCACTATAGTGAGGGAAGAAAGCAGATTTGAATTGTTTCTAGTTTTCATGAGGAAAGTGGGTACATTATTGATAATTAATTCACAAATTCATGTTCACATTTCTTTGTAACAATAGGGAATGCTCATCAATGATTATTGGCATTAGGAAAAAGTGAATTAAAGAAAGTAGAAGTGACAATAAAACACAACATAAAGAAACACAACATGTGATGAAAAAAAACCAAATTATAAGAAGCTCAAAATTACAAATTAGACTAATCAACATAATATAAAAAGAAAGCATATTTTGACACAGTGTCATAAAGAAACCAAACAAGAAATAAAAAAAATTATTTATTTTTCTCTTATTTTGTAATTTTATTTTATTTTGTTTAATTTTTAATGTTTACCTATGTACAAAATAAAGGATTCAATATTATCTAATGGTCATACATGTTGAAATTCAACATATATTACTGTTTATTTCAAGGTATAATGTGCCAACCAACAATTGTTTGTTTGTGTGCCAAACTATAAGAATGAAGGAATGTAGACAAATCATGGTCTTGTTTTACTTCAAACAACACACTATTATTGTGTTGAACTTGTCTCATATCATTAAAAAAAAATATGTATATTCATGAGACATTTAAAACCCAAACACTTCATTTTAAATAGATTGGGCTAACTAAATTCCTTAAGAGTAAAAAAATAGGACTTCATTTTGAGGTTCTTTAAAAAAAAATAATCATCCATATAAAACAAGTAGCTTTGATAAACTTGACAAGACATTTCATAAAGAAGGGCCTCTTTCTCAATTTCATTAACTAATAAATCATAATTCATGTTAACCATTTCATACCATCATGACTCAACCATTCCTCACTATAATCATCATACATGACCTCAAACACAATGTAAAGGAGATGGGCTGAGTGTGTGGTTAAATATCATGCATGAAAATATGTGAGAGGTGACAAGAGAAACGCAACATGGATGTGGACATCGCTCATCCCCAAATGCAAAATCATCTATGTCCACAAAACCAAAGTTATAATCATGGGTTTCATTGTCATGGTGATCATCATTTACTGCACATTCTTGATCACAAATGAAACAAGAATAATAATCAGGTTTTCAAAGAAAGGGTTCATTAGAGAACTCAAGTGGATACTAGATAAAAAAATCCATCCTCAAGACATCTCATCCTATAGATTATGAAATGTAAGCATTAAAGAAGAAAGATTTGGACTTATGTAATAAAGATTGGGACATAAATTAGTTTTGTATGGGTTTTCTCTTCGAAATCAATACAAGTTACCAAAGATTCATAAAAAATTGAATGTTCCTTTCCTACAACTCATACATGTAAAGAGGAGGTATGAGGCTATATTAATGTAGATTGGCGAATAGGTTGGCAGGTCTAATAGATTTAGAGATGAGGTTGTAAAGTTTGAAACTCAAGGTTGAAAGTAGGAATGCTTTAGCCCTTTTCCATGCATAATTGGTTAAATATTTTAAGGTGATCATAAGGATTCTCTCGTATACTTTTTGACACCTAATCATAGGAATTCAATGAAAAACTGTAATTAATGTAAATAAATAATAGAGGAAATGGAAATTGAACACTCAATTTTTCTTGTATATAATAATGAACAACCTAAATAAATAATACAATTTCATTTGAGGAGTAACATCGTGGCCTGACATGGTATTAGAGACAACCTCTATATTTATTTTTCAGCATTGTAACTCTATTCAGTTTCATGTCCTCGGCCTCTTTTCTCTGCCAAATCTCTGCATTTGGACAGGCCATGCATTCAGTGAGTTTTTGAATTATCTTTATGATGACTGCAAGGATTTCTGAGTTAACCTCTAGCTCAATGACTCTCATAGAAGTTGTTTGTAGCAGACGTGCAAAGAGTAGTTGAAGCCTTGGTGCTAAGAGATGGAACATGTTTGTTAAAACACTGTGAGCTCAGTCAAACCTGGACGTGTTGCATTGAGTAGTGGGACTGGTGGAAGCATTACCCAAATCAATGCAGCTCACAAGCCAACATCTGTGCCCAGTGTTGGTGCATTCAGTCGACTCTCCCGCTTGCGGAGGGAATACAAGTGAATCAGGGGCAGAATAAGAGGAAAGTTCTCTAGCTCCATGGTTAAGTGTGTAATGGCCTTGCCTCGACTTGAGAAAGCATTAAATGACTCCTACGAGGTGCCTTGAATTCCATTCATGGTGACCTTGGAAAGGTTGCAGAGGGCCATGTGGATGCCCCGTCCACCGTCACCCTGTCTCATAAACTTAATTACCATAATTAACACATGCATTCGAGATCTTGAAGGGAAATTTGACCAGCAAGGAAAATTCCTTTTTTATTGCATCTTTTCATCCATATACATATTCACAGTGGGGTATGTGAAAATGTGGGAAGGTCATTTTAAGCTCGTCATCCTTGAGTAAGAATATTGTATCCTGGACAACAATCATGAGGTCATTACCAACTATAATGGTAAACCAATGGAAAAAATGCAACTAAATATATTAACCTTGCCAAGGTTATAAACTAATGGATCTCTTTAGTCATGTAGGTGGAGACACTTGAAAGAGGAAACCTGCAAACCAACAATGAAAGAGTAGACTTGGAATGAAAGAAGGAAACCTTAGTGTTGGTCATGGTCTCACTCAAAAATGAGCAAAGTCTAAGTGTGCAAAAGAGGGAATCCTTGTTATGTGTTGATTCTTTCTTCCATATATCTCTTGAAGGTGATGTATGGTCTCAATTTTCCTCATTTTTCCATTGGATGAAAGCTTGGTAGTCACATTAGTTATGTTTGTTTGGCAACAACTCTAATAATTCTTTTAATTTTCAGTGTGTCTTGCTCATAACTTAATGTTTTCCTTTTGGTACTTATTTAAGGGTTTTGTATTTAAATAAAGTATATATTTATTGCTTTCCCTTTTAATACCTTCTCATATTTAATATTTCCTCACTTTTCTTTAGTAACTATTACTAATAAAAATAATTTTTGTTATGAGATAGAAACTACATTTCAAAAAACACTCCAAACAATCACTGCTCATTTTCAACTTCATAGAACTAAGTGGTTCTGGGATTTGACCGGAATAAGAAGTTTTAGCATGTCATAACGTGGACATTCACTTTTTAAACCCAGTGTATTGAACAACAAGAATGGGTAAAATTATCCATTATAAAATCAAATCAAACAATTCATCTCTTTGTTAGTTGAATTTGTGAATGGCTTGTTTCAGACATCCTTTGTTTTCAATATTATCTCCTTGTCTAAATTGTTTTGCATGGAGCTATCAAATGTTTTATGACTATCCTTGTGTTCCTCCATCAATTCTTGATCCCATGATAGACTATGGTATAATTCTACCTGTAACGTTACCGAGGACATACTTGGGGAAAGTTTTTCCTCTAGGCTCCACACATTTTTATACCTTTTTCGACTTCGTTGAGGTTGCCAGACTGTATACGTATTCTATGAGTCTTATCTTCAAATCCAATGAAATTTTTGGAGTAATTGCTTGATCGTAGTCTCCAACCTCCATTGAGATGCTATAACTTTCTGGTGATATAGCATGCAGAGCCCAATCGTTTCTTTCATTATATGAATGGTGTTGTATCAATGAGGTTGCCACTTGTCTTATGAAGTGACCATTGGTTGGTGTTACGTTTATTGCAACTAGCTTGTTCCATAATTGGTAATTAAAACAATTCCTCTTCTCAAGGGACCTTCGGTCGTTTATTTCCCACTGGAATGAGATCTTTTGCTAATAGGATTTTCGATGTATCCTTTCATTCATACTACACACTGATGCATATTCCCGTTTGTAACCTCTAATGTTTCTATCGTCAACACTGTCTTTCTTTAGTTTAATGGAATGCATGTCACTATCTGCAAAATTTTCATAGCCAACATCTTGAGGCTCACTTATATCCCAATTCAAGTTCATTGATTCAAGTGATTTTATAAGAAAAAAGATTCCTTCTCTACCATCTTTGTGGTTTCTCACCTCGCTCCTCAAGTTGTTGGCTCTTTTGGACTTCAGAAAGGCCTGAAGTTCAGTTCCTAAGCTATCAACTATTTCTTCTTTTTCTTCAAGCTCCATTGATTCAAGTGATTTTATAAGAAAGAGGTCTCCTTTGATGCAAGAGCATGTGACTTAGAGGGAAAAGTCTTCAAGCATATTCCAAAAATCCAAAAAAAAATTACAGGCAAAGGAATGGGGTCCTTTAGCCAGCAATTTCCATGTTTTTTAAGTTCAATATAGGATAGAATTGAGATTAAAACATGCTAATTATAGTACAGATGGATAAGCTATAATAAAGCTTTACTCTTTAAACAATTCTATGTAAAGCATGCTTTTGTAAAGGATAAGGCTCGAGAAGGCTTTATCAAGTATTTATAAATAAGAGACAAGACGACTCTCAGGAAAGGGGGGGGGGGGAAGCATTATCCCTTGAAACCTTTTCTCTCTATTTATCTGAATTAATGGCCTTCTGCTAATTGAAAATTTGTATGCACGTATCAGCTAACTTGTTTTACTAGGAGTTGAGAAGTGATGAATTCGCCTTATTTTCTAGCATGATGCTTGATTGAAGACTTTAGGATCGTTTTTTTCATTTCAGTGCATGTAGGCTTCCTAAGTTGTTTTACAAAGTTCTGTGGACAACTATTTTCACACAAAGGATTCATGATATTTCTTTAAGCAGAACATTGTCCCAGACATGAAACCTTATTAGATTGGTTCATGCCCGTATCGGGTCCGGACCAATATCGCATCAAAGAAATGCAAGTGGAGTAGAGAGCCTTTCGAACTGCGAAAGTGTGAAACTCCAACGTTTTGGAGCTGAAACATTATAAAGCAGGGCAGAGAGAGGCGTGAGGTCTGCAGAAACGATCGCATTGCAAACCTGGAGGCAGGAAAAACCAAGTGTTAATGCTTTAGAAATCACCGATAGCGATTGCTGATTATCACATCGGGAAAAAGGAAGGAGGAAGGGCATTAAACCTACTGATAGTATAATGTATAAATTCCTCACTAAAAGCCACCGATAGTGTGTTGGGTAATTCTTTTAAAACTACAGTTCCGATAGGAGCAGAGCCCTATTTGTCAATTAACAAGGGTTGTGGGGATCGGAGGAAATCCATGAAGCTGTCAGTTTAATGACTGATATGGCAATTGAAGCAAAGGAAGAAATTGGGGCTGATATTGAGGAAATTTCTGCCAAATTTGAGAGGTTATCCATAACACTTGCACCCAGGCCATCATTAGTGGTATGAGAGTAGCCAATTGACATTGGATTGAATCTTAGAAGCCGGAGAAGGAAATTTACTATGGCTTTTAGATTTGGAAGAGGATGAGGATGTGGTGGAAGAGGATGGCCTGTTGCACATGCTGAAGTAATGGAAATTGTGCAACAGATGCCAACTATATTGGATGCATTAACTTCAGATAGAAACATAGATGATGGAGATGTTAGTGAACCAAGCTACAGAGGAGGAAGCTATAGAAATTACTCCTGAGATGAGGTTCTTTCAGTCAGTGTTCAGATCCACAGCTAGGCCAAAGACCGAGGTATCAGTATACTAAGGAGGACTGAATCCAAAAGAATTGATAGACTGGATTAATGGCATGGAGAAATTATTAGATTATGAAGAAACGAAAGATGAGAAGAAAGTGAAGTTTGCTGTCACCAAGTTAAAAGGCCATGCCGCGATTTGGTGGGATGGTGTGCAGGCATAAAGGAAGAGACTTGGTAAGAAACCAATCAAGAATTGGAGCAAGATGGTAGCAAAGATAAGAGGTAAGTTTTTGCCAAGTAATTATCAACAAACTTTGTTTAGACAAATGCAAAATATTAGATAGAGACCTTTGATAGAAAAAGAGTACACATCAGAGTTCTATAAAGTAAGCATAAGAGCTGGAGAAGCCCAAGATACAGATGAGAAGGTGGCTAGATATATGTCTTGGCATTATCTTTCTGGTATGGTTATATGTTACGGATATTGTACTTGATGGCAACACCCATGGCATGGATCTCACTATAATGAGAATTAAGAAGTACGCAGGAGAACAGTTCAGAAGATGCGTACCTGCAGGTATGCCGTGCAGGGACCGCGTCCAGACACGCAGGTTACCCATTCATGAGGTGCGTACCCTAGTGCACACACTTCAAGGCAGTAAAACGCGCACACGTGGAGTTTCTTATGTTTAACCCTTGGTATTTAGCCGACGGTATTGTATTATTATGGTTTTGGCCCGTGGTATTGGTCCATGATTTGAGGAAGAGCTTGCCTATATAAAGCAAAGGAGATCATTTGGCTTGAGTATCTTTTGAAAATTGAATATCTTAAGATCTGAAATATCGGGTTCTCGGTTTAAAAGCTTGATCTATAAAAGAGAAGTTGAAAGCGAATCTGTGAAGGGTGATCTCTCGAGCGCAAGATCAGATCTGAGCATCTGACTGTATTTCGGCCCTAATCATAGGTGCGTAGGTGATTAACGGTGCAAGTGCGTGGGGACGCAGGGGCGACAAAGGCGCAGTGCGTGGGTACGCAGAGGCGACGAAAGCGCAGTGCATGGGTACGCAGAGCGACAGAGGTTCAAGTGCGTACGCATAGAAAAAGTACGTGACGCGATAGTGTCTTTAGGTGCATGGCTTCAGTGAAGTACGCGGCGCAATAGTGTATCTGGGTGCGTACCTGCAGCAACAGTACGCAGCGCGATTGAAGAAGAAGTGCGTAGGCAAGCAGTGCAACAGAAGGCTTTCTGCGTGTATAAGCAGGGGCACAAAAGGTGAAGTGCGTGGGGACGCAGGCTAGTGAAAGGAAAACTCTGTATCTGTCTTAAGATCTTCTGTTGACTGAATTTTTCTGTTGATAAGATGTTTTGGGTTCATTTCTATTATTGTTGATCTGGTTACTATAGTTGACTGTGTAATTTACATGTACTTGATGATCATTTGATGTATATGGATCCAGTTTGAAAATTTATGAAAAGTGGTCCTTGAAAAGAAGTAGGGGGTTGTAGCTCCCTTCCAGGAGAGACTGGAAAATGAGAGAGAGTTGTAGCTCTCTGTAGGTTGTAGCCTGCGTACTGGTAAAGGACTGCACGAGTACAAGACCACTGTAAAAGGAGTTTCTAATTTGAAAGAAGATAGAGACATATTGCAGCAGGTGGTTTCCACCTTATATCTGGTGCTCTTTGATGTGACTGTCTGTTTTTCTTATTCATGCTCATTATTTTATGGTACTGATATGAAAAAATAATTCAAAGTGTAAATAAGGAAGACTTGGTAAAAGAACTAGATAATACTTATTCACCCCCCCTCTCAGTATTATTTTCAACAATTGGCATCAGAGCAGGTCCTTTTGAAGAAGCTTGATCGCTTGAAGGAAGATATTTCGTCATGAGAAACTATGAGAGGGAAGCATCTATCAGACCACTGATTTTTGATGGGACAAACTTCAACTATTGGAAGGTAAGAGTTACTGCATATCTTCAATCTCTTGGTACAGATGTTTGGGATATCATAGAGACAGGCTACAATTTTCCTTCAGCTACTCCTACAGATGCGGCCAAAAATAAGAAATATGAAACCAATGCTAAAGCAGTCAATACTTTGTTGGGATGCTTATCTCAAACATATTTTTTGAAAGTTATGTAATATAAATCAGCAAAAGAAATATGGGACAAGATTGTCTTGAGCTACGAAGGAGATGAACAGGTAAAGCGTGCTAAACTTCAAACTCTCAGAATTCAGTATGAGAATCTCAAGATGTATAATGATGAAAGTGTGGCTAATTACTTTCTTCGGGTAGATGAGATTG
>APFE031357329.1:0-15971 GCA_000404065.3 Pinus taeda
TTTTTCAAATTTCGGTTTTTTCCTTACAATAAATATATGAAAATTTTCAACATAATTAGTTATTGAATGGTAATTTTTTAATCAAAACTTTATTAGTGAAGGGTTAATTTATTATGAGAACATCACTCTTGAAGGGAAAAATTTTTAATATAACGTTTCTTGACGGGAAGCATTAGGACCCAAAACGTCAAAAAAAAATTGTATGACGGGTAAAGAGAAATCCAAATTCCTACCCTGCTCCCCATCCTTTGACAAGCATCACAATTGGATACAAAATTTTCGTCATCTTTGAAAAGTGAGGGCCAATATACCTGGTACGAAGGTCTTTGTATGCGGTCCTTTTTTATGCAAAGTTCGCCCCACATGTCTCACTATGGAAGGCCTTCAACACATCAAATATCTCATTTTGTCACACGCATCTCCTCATGATCAAGTCAGGTCTAGTGTAAAACAAGTCTCTATCGATCCAAGATTAGTCAACACTATGTTGTGTAATGTTATGCTTCTCCCTCGTAGACAGATTCTGAGGCAAATTCCATGAAACTAGGTAGATATAGGAAACAATTCTTCATCCAAGAATGGTACTGTGTTCGGTATATTTTCCTGCATGGAATTCATTAAAGAGAATAAATCAACTATAAAATATCTTGCCGAGGGCTACCAATCACAGTTATATTAAATTATTACAAAAAAAACAAACATCTAGTAATCCTACCATTATCGATAGGGTTGTTCATAAAAAATCTAATGACAGAATGATTGGTGTGGACAAAAGTTTGATAACAGGTTATGTACTGTCTAAATTTGCTAATGGCATGAACAACTACTAAGAATTCCTTTTCATTAATAGTTTAGTTCAGTAGGGGAAATATTTTTTCTAACAAAGTAAATAGCATAAGCAAAATGATCTTCCCTTTGTCCTAAAACTGCTCCAAGTGTGGTATGAGAAGCATCCTTGCAAATGTGGAATGGTAAGGACCAACTTGGTCCCTTCAATACTGGAGCAGTGGATAACCTATCCCTTCATACTTGAAAATCATGTTGACAATCATCATTGCAAACAAAATCAATGTCCTTAGTTAATAATTTAAATAAAGAGGTTGTAACTCATGTAAATTTTTTAACAAATCGAGTATAGTAATCTACATGTCCCAAAAAGCTTCTTACCTCTTTTTCTATACTAGGAATTGAAATATGTAAGATTACCTCAGTCTTGGTCGGATTGACTTTGATTCCTTCAAATGAAATATGATGGACCAAGTCTATCCCCTTAGTTTGAAGTATTTTATATTTACAACTACCAAGGGCTTAGTTGGCTTCTTGACATCTAATCAACACTTTTTCTAGATTTGCGAGAGCTAGGGAAAAATCATCTCCATACAGTGTGAGTTCATCCATATAGACTTCTACACAGTCATGGATCAAGTCTAAAAAGATGGCTAGCACAACTCGCTAAAAGGAGGATGGGACGTTGAAAAGGCGAAAATGAAGAACTCTATAAGCTAAGGTACCCCAAGGGCAAGTGAAAGTGGTATTCTCTTAGTCTTCCTTATATATTGAATCAGGTTATACCGTCTTTATTCATCTAGAAAAGAGAAATACCTTTTACCAGAAAGTGTGTAAAGTACCTAATCAATAAATGGCTAGGGAAAATAATCTTGTAGGGTGGCTTTATTTAACTCCCTATAATTAACATATATGCACCACTCACCATTCTTCTTTGGAACTACCACCAAAGGTGACACCCATCTACTATTTGAAATAGGATAGTTAAAACTTGTAGCCAATAAATTCTGCAACTCGTCTTTTACAATTTGTTTCATGGCTAGATTCATGCGTCTCTGCATTTGACAAATTGATACCATCTCCTCATTGGTGTAGATGTGGTGGATGCATATATCTAGGCATATGCCTTTCATGTCCAAATAGTCCAAGGCGAAAGCTCCAGATGTTTCTTGAAGCATTCTCAACAAATTTTGCTTTTTTTCTTCTTTTAGTTCATTGCCAATATACAAAATTTTTCCTTCATTGATTTCAATTGGTTCCGTCGTGAGCTCATTGTTGTCCTCTATTGCTGTGAATGAGGAAAATGTAGCTATATGACAAGCTTACTGAAACTTATTACTGAAAACATGCTGATAACCACTAAAATAAATCAGATAATCAATATGAGAATGATCAGATGAAAATTGCTGCAAAATATGATCTTCTGATTGTTCATGGATTCCTCTAGATTGTTCTAATGATAATGAAGAAAACATACAATCTTCATCTCCATAAGGACTCTCTAGCCATAAGGGTACTTCAGCAATAGGTTGAGGAGGGGGGGAATTGACAAGGTTTGGATATATGAAACATTGGAAATGACCATTTCTCCATTTTGAAACCCTATCACAACATTCACAGTAGCTAACCAAGGGTGTCCTAGGACTGCAAGATGTCGTGGTTTTTTAGGAGAAATAAAAATGAAATCGATACAATATTTCCAGGAAGCAATGATGAATACTATGTCTTCTAGAGTTCCCATGGGTTTAATAATGGATTTATTTTCCAATTCTAAAATAATAGGTGAAGGATTCATCCCTTGCAATTGTAAAGATGTCATGGTTTCAAAATTCATAGGGTTAATTGTTCCTCCTAAGTCTATAAGGGTGCTTGGCAGAAGTAGTCCATTGATTTTGATGGTCACTATGGGATTTCCTGGTTCACTTTATTTTAATGGTAAATCTGAGATCATCCTGGACATTTCACTCATGACTTTTACATTTTGGTTCTTGTGTCCTTTCCTTCCTGGCTTCTTAATACACGGGTCTTTAATGATTTTAGTTAAGATTGGAATGTCCCTGATGGCTTGTAATAGCAGAATTTCAATACAAACATTCCTTAATTTTGATTCTAACTCATATTGATTGGGATCTATTCCTTCTGAGCAAGTAGTCTTTTTAGGTAAGGAGGATCATTTGGTTCTACTTTTTATTTCTATTTTCCTTGTTGAACGTGATTTTCAGTTTGTTCTTGAGGGGCCTCTTCACGAATAATGACAGTTGATTTTTCCTTATTGATTGTTTTCCTAGATCATAGTTGAATCTCATTTATTGGGACAACAGTGATCATATAGGTAGGAAAAGGTTTTACTTCCATATTTTTTATAGGTTGAGGTTGTTTATTATGGTTGGGATTATCTATGGGTTGTGCAGGAAACAAAGTAGGACAAGGCAGGTTCAATGATGGTGATGCCTGTGAGGATGATGGGTTCAGCGATGCAGGTAAAATATGGTGGAAAGGAGGAAGAGGTAGCAAGCATTGTTGATAATGATTTGGGTTTTACCCCTGATAATAAGGTTGAATGTTAAGATTGTAGGACGTACTAGGCATGCTTGGGTAGGGAGGTTTGTGGGATTTGTTCTTTCTGAGTTTTATTGTGTCAAGTTTGTTACCAATAATGGTTAGGATATTCGTTTTGAAGCTTTCTAATAAGTTTCCTAATTCCACTCTAGTGACATTGTTGGGCACATATTTCTGGTTTCTTGGCACATAATCTTAGGAATTGTCACAAAGCTTCTTTCCTACAACATATCATCCCAGGAGTAGATGGTGTGTTCACCTAGGCTCATAAACCATCTTCTCCTTCTTCTTCTTCTATTCCTCCCCTTGATCCTTCATGGTTCCCTCCTACTAGGTTATGATGTGGGCCTTCTCCTTCCCCCTGACGTTCCTCATTGTTTCTTCCAAATATGTTATGATGTTGACCTTCTCCTTCACCCCAGTGTTCCTCATTGTTTTTGTTCTCTCCTTATTAGTTGGCCATGTCTACTACAGGTTCTTGAAGACGTCTGCTCATTATTACCCGATCAACAAGAGGTAGTGAAGGATGGTCCTTGACATTAGTTTATTCTAGATATATGACTCGTTCTTCTAATAAAATTCCTTTTGTACTCCCAAAAACAATGTGTTTGAATGTTTCCTTGTCTTCATTCAGGAACTCCCTCAACACCTCCTTCTTTTTGCTTTATTCCTACATACCGATTAGTAGGATTAATGATTGGTGTGGTTGTTGGACCAAAACTTGTAGGAAACTTTCAACTAGCAATAAATATGCCCTGACTATCCCTAGGCCTACTTCTACTACTACATATAAAGAAAAGGAAATAAAAGTTCAAATATAAGAAAAAATGATCAAACTATGGAGCAACCCCACAATAGTGGATGCGTGGCTCTTCACTAACACCTTGCCGTACTCTCTCTTCCCTATGACTACTAGTAATACCCTTGCAACTCTGTAATAACTATCTTACCTGAACGAAAATAGAACTTCCCAACAACAACACCAAAATGTTGAGAGTTTTAATTAGTGATTAAACCTCCTAATATTTAATTGTCAACCAGGACTCGTAAGCACGAGTTGTACTGTGTTTTTACCTCAATATGAATTTCAGAGTATATAATTTTCCTTGATCATGATCGTCAAGTATAGAATGATGAAAAACACATGAATTAAGAAAACTAGCAATAATCTCATTCTCATAAAACATAAGAAATCTAAAGGAAATCAACTTAAATTAATTGTTATGCAACTAGCTCACAAAATAGAAGAAAGAGCTATATCAATGACTTAAAACACAACCTCTTCGAGGGGGGATCCTCCTTTACATTACATAAATGAAAAATTATTGGATGATACAAATGACCATGCTTCTTTTCTATATATAGGATTCTAAGTGGTCACAATATAATCAGAGTTGTCATAACAGTAATAATGTAAGGGAACATCAATAACAACAGTGGGCTTCTATGGGGCACAATAATAAAAATATGGGGACAATATGGGCACAAAAATAACAATAAGGGGTGAAATGAAATTAATAATAGGGGAATACACTACTATTATAGGGATCTAAGCCCCTATCCCTCAAAAAAGTGTTTTCGTTAACACTTGATTAGTTTTGGATGATTTTGTATAATATTCTATTCCTCCCATGTACAATCTTTAGTGGGTAAGTTCTTCCACTTGATGAGATACTCTAAAATTGATGGATTATGAAGTTGTCGAGTTCTTCTTTCTGTCATTGCTTCAAGTTCCAATATGATTTTTGCTTCCTCTTCAAGCCCTGGAAATATTGTTTGAACAAAGAGCTTGTCACCCATAACCTTCTTTAAGCATGAAACATGGAAAACTAGGTTCACTCGGGAAGATGCAAGAAGTTCCAATTTGTATGTCGTAGTACCAATATTTTGCAACACCTTGTATGAGCCATAATACTTTGGTGATAATTTATTATCGTTCTTAGCTTTATTGAGGGACATTTGTTTGTATGGCTGTCACTGTAGAAATACCCACTCACCTACATCAAAAATTCTTTCCCTACGATGTTGTTATACTTGTTGTTTCATTCTATTCTGCGCCAAAGTGGGGTTAACCTTTAAGAGTTGGAAAAAAAATTTTGATTCTCGATGTGATCTTCCACTACTTGAACCTTACGATTTTCTCTAAAATATGATTTGATGGACAATGGATTATATTCATAAAGCATTATAAATGGGGTAATTTTTGCTGCAGTATGGAAGGAAGTGTTATACCACCATTCAGCGAGAAACCATTTGACCCATTGTGATTGTTTATCAGATACAAAGCAATGGAGATATCCTTCCAAACATTTTTTCACTATCTCAGTTTTTCCATCAGATTGAGGATGATAAGATGAGATATGAGTTAACTAATTACCCATAAAATAAAATATTTTGATCCAAAAATTTCCAGTGAAAATAGGATCTCTGTCACTTACAATAATCTTTAGATTTCTACATAGCGTTTGAATTGTTTCCATAAATGCAGTAGCAACTATACTAGATTTACATGGATGAGATAATGCTCAAAAGTGTGCATACTTGATAAGTCTAACAACTACCACCATGATGACACTCTTTCCTTTAGACTTGGGTAAACATGTGATAAAATCCATTGAAACCTCCTCCCAATGTTGACATGGAATGGATAAAGGTTGTAATATACTTGGGCTCTTAATTGTATCAACTTTATTTTGTTGGCAAACCAACCATTCCACCACAAACTTTTGAATATCATATTTAAGGTCATCCCAAAAAAATTCATTCTTAACCCTATGGTAAGTTATTAAAAATCCTAAATGCCCTCCTAAGGGAGATGTGTGTAATTCCCTAAGAATCTTTTGTTTGAGTTGGGAATTGTTACAGAGGTATAAGCAATCTTTTTACCATAACAAATCATTTTTCCAGCTAAATGTATTAGATTTACTAGGATCTTGGTGCAGCTTTTGAATGAGCGCCAACACTTCTTCACCATTCTTGTATTCATACCTTGTTTCGTTTATCCAATCTTATTGGATAATATAAATTTCATAAAGCAATGCTTCCACATCCTCATCCTATCTTGAGAGTGCATTTGCAACAACATTTTTCTTCCCTTTTTGTAGATGATTTCAAAGTCATAACCCAACATCTTTGTGACCCATTTTGGTTGCTCTTGTGAAGATATATTTGTTCTAAAATGTATTTAAGACTATCATGATCTGTTTTTACCTTGAAGTGTCTTACCATTAGGTAAGGTTGCCATTTCTTAAGTGCATGTAGTATTTCCAACATTTCCTTGTCATAAATAACTTGGTGTAAATATTTTCCTTTGATTGCATGACTTTTGAAAGTTATGGGTCATTCTTCTTGAATTCCATTTCTTGAGGCATTAGATTCCCAATAAAGGTTTTTGTGAAGTCTAGTGTGGCTAAGACTGGTTCTTGGCACATTGCCTCTTTAATATGTTAAAAGACCTTTGTTACTTCTGGAGTCCAATAAAATGCATATTTCTTTAGTAATGTTGTTAGAGGTGCCACTATTCTCCCATAATTCTTAACAAAATTGCAATAATACCCTATTATCTTGAGAAATCTTGGTAGATTCTTTACGGATGTGGGGATTTTCCATTCCTTAATGGCTTTAATTTTTCTAGGGTCTACCTTAACACCTTCATGAGATACAATATGACCCAAATATTCCACCTCTTGTACTCCAAAGAACAATTTAGAGTATTTGTCATATAATTGTTTCTCCTCCAATATTTTGAGTAGTTTGTGAACATGTTGAACATGATCCTTTCTAGACTTGATGTAGAATAGTTTATCATTAAAAAAAACTAACACAAATTTTCTAAGGAAGGGTTTGATATTGGAATTCATCAAACCTTGAAATGTATAAGGTGCATTGGTGAGGTCAAAAGGCATGAGAAAAAATTCATAATGACTATCATGAGTTCTAACTTTTGTTTTTAGAATGTCTTTAATTTTCATTCTGATTTAATGATATAATGAACAAAGGTCTAACTTGGTGAAGTAATTTCCCATGCAATTCATCCAATAATTCATGAATGATAGGAATGAGGAATTTATCTTTAATAGTGATATTTTTGAGCTCCCTATAATTTGGGTGCATGCACCGTGATCCATCCTTCTTGTGCACGCATACTACTTTAGTAGAAAAAGAACTTTGACTAGGTTGAATTATACTAGCCTCTAGCATTTCAGGAACCGTATTTTCAATTTCAGTATTTTTGGCATAGAGATATATTTAAGGCCAGATGTTTGGAGGAACACTTCCTGGAATCAAATGAATAGCATGGTCATGATCAAGAATAGGTGGGAATCTTTGGGAGTCTCAAATACCCTGGAATGATTTCCCAAGGCTTTTTGGAGATCTGGATAAATAAATGAATCCAATGTGGGTGCCCCTAGAAAACATAATTATGCCTCGTTATTCAATCTTTAGGATATTTGTCATATTGTTAGAGCTTTTTATATTTCCCGAATTCCCTGTGATAGCCCTTAATTCAACTTATTTTCCTTCTAAAACAAATTTCATAAAAAGTTCTTGAAAATTAAAAGTTTTCGTACCCAAAGATTGTAGCAATTGGGCTCCTAGCACAACATCAGCACCACCCATTGGAATGGGAAGCATTGTACTATTCAAAACATATTCTCCCATGGATAGCTTGATATTAAGTCATTTTTTAGAGAAATTAATGGCTCCACCATTTGTAACCATCACTTGACAGTCTGGTGCTGGATATAGGAATCAATTCAATTCCTTGCCTATCTTACAATCAATAAAATTATGGGTACTACACAAATCAATCAACACTATTACCTTTTTCTTCTTTATATGTCCTTCTATCTTGATAGTTTGAGGAGTGGTAATTATGACCAATGCATTAGAAGATATGGTTAGATTCATTTCTTCCTTCTCTAGGGTTTGTTCCTAGTGTTTATCCTCGTCTTCCGATGTTTCTTGTTCCGTTTCCTCCTCCTCTTCACAATGTATGTAAAATAATTTCTTCTCAGTAGACTTATGGCCTTCAGTGTATTTTTTGACATAAAGCCATTTTTCTCTTTTTTCTTCCAATTGTTGTGGTGTCAACCTTGCAGGTTTTGGAAAGGCTAGGGGAAGCAACACTTTCATCTTTATAGTTATCAGTCGTAGCCTTCCTTGTTGGCATATTTTTTTTTTCAGTTTTTCTTGCCAAAATGAATGCCTTTTCCAATGAATCAGGTTCTCAAAGGAAAAACTCATGTTGCATGTTATCCTTTAAATTCCCTATGAACAAATCGATCCTATGCTCCTGTATAATATATTTTACCCTTATATTCAATTTTTTGAAGTCCTGAATGTGCTCCACCATTGAACCCTTATGTTTGAGATCTATCAATTGGCTAAAAAAGGTGTTGATTTTTGTATCCTCATAATGTGCTATCATTTCTTCCATAAAAGTTTACCTAGTGACAATTTGTTTATGAAGAAAAGCCATCGATACCATACAAATTGATTGGGTTCCAAATATAAGTTTGCAATGCATACCTTTTGTGTTCTTTGCACATTATGGAGATCGAAATTTTGGTCCATCTGTAGTATCCATATTAAAAAATCCTTGCCATCAAACTTCCTCATATCGATCTTTGGAACATGGTGGGTCTTCAATACAACGTTAGAGTCTATGAAATCATGACTAACATTTCTTTTCTTCTCATCATGAGTTTCCTCTACTACACTTTCGACATTAGTAAGCATTTCTTGTAGAAACTTTGTCAAACCTATCTTCAAATCTTTCATGTTTCCTTTAAGTTTTGCTTCTACACCATTCATATTGCCTTCCATGCCATCCATCATAGCTTCAATTCCATTATTTAAATGATCCATCTTAGTTTCAGTTACTTTTTGTGAAAGCGAAAGTTGTTGCACTAGGTCTCGCAATTTTTATATATCATGTTGCATTTCTTCCTCTTCTTCATGTGTCATAGTAGATATTTCAAGTTTCTTACTAGGTGTTTTCATTTTCTTTCTCTGGGGCATCAATGAATGATAATTGTTCTTCACAATTCCCTTTGAGTCACTTCAAACTACCTTCTCAAACAGGGCTTTTTATTTTTATTTTTTTCGCTTTGTATGAGCTCGATCCTGAAATGCCGGTAACTTTGTAATTTTGGATCTCCGAGTTCTAAAATTTTGGCTTGTCATATCCCTCTGAGTGTTCTTTCCAACCCATCAAGTCTAGTCGCAATTGCATTCCCAAAGAAATATATATGCCCAATCTCCCTTTATGTCCTAATTATAGATGAGTTCAGTAGCGTGAAGTTGTACGTTGTGTCACGTAGCACTGCTTCGACCTTAGGTTCTGAAAATGATACCAAACAAACTATAATCTCTCAGATTTGTGTCACTTTTTACTAAATCTAAATTAGAAGCTCATATAGAAAATTATGACGATTTTCCCAAGGTGACCTGTTTGTGATCCAATTCAGGATCCTGTAAAAGCCCTAAATTCCTCAGTTCATATCTTCGAAAAAATAGTGATAAAATATCTGAGTTTTGGTGAGTGGTTCATCACGAATTCGTCTCAATTAGGTTTTAATTTTGGATTTAGAAGCTTCGTGGAAAATTTTTTATAGCGAACATTCCATGATGACCTATTTGAAGTAGCGAAACCGTAAAATCCAAAGCTCTGATACCAATTATTACGCAACCAGCTCACACAATAGAAGGAAGAGATAGATCAACGACTTAAAATGTAGCCTCTTCAAGGGGGAAACCTACTTTACATTACAACAATTCTTTGATGATACAAATGGTCATACCTCCTTCTATGTATAGAAGTTTAAGGGGTCACAATATAATCAAAGCAGACATAAAAATAACAATGTAAGGGCAGAACAATAATAATAGTGGGTTTCTATGGGGCACAATAATAACAACATGGGGACAACATGGGAAAAACAATAACAATAAGGGGTACAGTGACAATAATAATAAGGGAGTACACTAGTATTATAGGGACCTAACATCAATCCATTAAATTGCTTACTCTAAATCTATGCAATCAAAACATAAACTTACTAAAACCAAAGGCTTAATGAAATTAACTCCAAGTACAAATATTAAGCAAGGATTTAAACTTCTAGCTATTTCAAGAACCAAGCATATATTTAACAAGGCTTGTAACAAAATATGATAAGAAGGAAGAAATGTAACTCTAATCTGAAACCCTAATTTGTTATCTTCAATCCATTTGATGCAGACTACCTTTACTTGGGAATGAAACACATTCAAACTTCACTTTAAATTCAATCACAAATATCAAAACGATGTTATTTAAGTGCATTTACCTCTTAGTCATGTACAAGTATGGTTTAGGGAGTGATGTAGGTGATAGGGTAGGTAGCAGGAGTACTTTCATAATTAAAAGATGTTTAAAGTAGGGATAAGAGGCACAAAATTGGGGATGAAAATGGGCTCCAACATCCCCCTATGAGAATTCAAATGCATTTCCTGATGCATGTTGCCATAGTATGCCAAAAATAGAACTGACATGGTAGCAAAAGAAACTATGGTCAAAGACTAGTGGCCTTAACCAAGACATCTAACCCATGCTTAATTGGAATAGAACACTTCTTAAAATAGAAAGCAAACCCTTGAGCACTTACCTTTTTGGTCTATTTCATCTAGGATATTTTCCAACATAGCAATTGCTTGTTTTTCCACTTCAGCACGTGATTCGGGGAATACAACCAAAGATTAGTTTCTCTGATCTAATGCATAACTTCTGTTACATATTGAAATAAGACTCGATACTTGTTTTCTTACCTGTGAAGTTTAATAATCTTTCTCTGTAACTTCACTAAACGAATCGTCAATTTTTAGTCTGCTATAGGAGTAAGATTTTTCATGGGTGTTGTCAATTGTTGAGAGGCACTACCTCCTAGTGTGTTTCTATGACCTTTCCCTTGTGAGGAAGCTTTTTGAACTTCTTTCTTGACCTTTTGACTAGGATTATTGCTAGGCGAGGACTGAATAGGGGATCGTGTTTCCAAATATTATCTAATGTCAAAGGGAATTTGTGTTGTAGATACTAAGAAAATACTTTATTCATTGGAAGAATGCAATTCCTTACCATCTGAGTGATGTGAGGAAAATACATAAATACGCTTATAATTTATAAGTTTAGGAGTCTTAAGCTTGTTCATGCTTCTAATTCTTCTACAGCCTTTGATCGAAGTCTCTGCCTTGGACATTGGTAGCACTTGGGTTGGAAAAAGAGATTTCCCCAGCTTAGGCTTTGGTTCGGTCCTTGCACGAGCTTCAAAAGCTTTTGATGCATGTTCTTCAACTTTTGACCCTACAATATCAACTAGCTGAGGTCAGTCTTTACTACTCCTGCTCCGCTTGTTACTTCACTTACTTACCCTTCGAGGTTTTGAAGATGTCCCCTCTTCCATAGTATTAGAATAGGGTGTCGATTTGTGAGGGGTTTTGACAATAGGAGAGATGAGGTTATTTTTACAATTATGCGTCACTTGGCAATGTTGTGAAAAGGTCTCTCTTCTATGCTTAAGTGACTGTCCAACCAACCGTTGTCGACTTTTGAATTGTGTCTCTTCCCCATTATAATTTTCAATTAGGACGTCTTCCCAAGGCCTCTGCCACTTTGTAAGCTTAGAAACAACTATCATTCTAGTAAGCCTGCGGTGATAAAACATTGTTTTAGGGTTCCCGCTCATTAATTGTACCCGTCAAGACATTTTATGTAAGCTTAATTTAAAGAAATGCAAAATATTGATGTTTCTATCTTCTGCAAAATGTGATAATAGGAACATATGATATTAAAAAACTATAGCATACCTTCCCTCATAGGAAAGAAAGCATTGCAACATGGTGATCAAAGGGTGTCATTTCTCTTCGATACAACTTCGTAGTATACCTTTCATCGAGCTGATTGACTGAAGGTTGGCTTGACGAATGAAGCACAATTTGAATATGTAATTTCCCACCCTTGAAGAATTCTTCACCCACATAGGGTAACCCTATAGCATGGATAAGAGACTCCTTTGTAAATTTAAAATTAAAAATACCAACTTTAACATGCTCTCCAACAAAGTTCTCAACAAATTCCAGGATTAATTTATTATTATATCCTTGAAAATTTCTTAAAAATGGAAACCATCCCCGCTTTTCGAGAACTCCCTTGAATTGTTGATACTTAGAGCTACAGTATAATTGGCCAAAGGATAACTCATGGTGATTGTTGCCCATGATTTCTGAATCGAACTTAAAACTTTTACTCTCTGCCTATAATACTGATATAGGAATAGAATTCCCTTATGATTGGAAAATAAAATGGTTGCGTTGATGTTGATGAGATTTGTCTGCATCTTGTCAATGACTCCACCCTCAACATGCTGATGATTTCACCTTCATCATGCCTTCGTGGGAATTTTTATCACAATGGTAGGGTAGCACAAGGTTGAAGGGGTGATAATAGCCACAGTTCAGATGTGGTTCAAGTGGAGAAGTTTGATAATGATTAGGACGACAAGGTGTATTTAACATGGGCCGAAAGGGTTGAGAGGGATATTTTAGGGAATGATGACACGGGTAAGGCAATGATTATAGGACAAGGAGTGTAAGAGCTTGGATATGAAACAAAGGGTAGAAATGATTAGGGAACCCGTAGCTGCATATCACTAGACAAAATTTTAACTATTAACAATTAAATCTCAACAAATTATGAGCACATACCTTACTAACTAAAAATGATTTAGCATGTTGAGCTGTAGAGATCGACCATATTTGGTTGATACACTTCAAAGTGTTATGAATATTCTTGCATTGGCCATAAATATGACTTCTGTAAGCAAGATGCTTGATGCAGGTGTAAAAACAGTGTTCGTGAAGTATATGTGCAAAATGGTTTGGGGAGCACTGGTATTGATGCAGAGAGTTCGAATTGGAACTCTGTAAAAGCTGCAATGTGGCATTGTTATGGATGGGTGGAACAATTTTGTAGTTCCTAAAATTGGAGCAGAAAATCTAGTGGTCTCTAGAGAGAAGACCATGTTGTGGCATCAAATGCTTGGACACACTGGAGAGAAGGACCTTCGAATACTTCATGGTAAAGATATGGTAGAAGGTATGAATAATAGCTCTCTGGATTTTGATTTCTATGAAAATTGTGTATATGGGAAGAAGAATTGGGTGAGTTTTTCCTCTAGTAGTAAGAGGGCGAAATAGATATTAGACCTTGTGCACATTGATGTGTTTGGACCTATGAAGGTTCCACCACTGGGTAAGTCTTTGTACTATGTATCATTTATATACAACTTCTCAAGGAATACGTGGATATATTTCCTTAAGAATAAATTTGAAGTGTTTGACAGGTTTAAACAATTGAAGGCTTTGGTGGAAAACCAGACAGACAAGAAGATAAAGGTGTTGAGGACAGATAACGGTGGAAAGTTTTGCAGTAAGGAATTTGAAGAATTCTGCAAGAAGTGTGGTATAGCACAGCAGAAGACTACTCCATATACACCTTAGCAAAATGGATTTGCAAAAAGAATGAACAAGACGTTGATGGAAAGGGCAAGAAGCATGCTCAGTGATGCCAGATTAGGACAGGACTTCTGTGCAAAGGCAGTGGAGACAGGATGTTACTTGGTCAATTGATCACCTTCATCAGTGTTGGAGGATAACACTCCACAAGAGGTATGTACTGGTAAGAAACCCTCTCTTTCACATCTGAGGGTATTTGGATGTGATGCATGTGTACATGTTACAAAGGACCAATGAACCAAGTTGGATAGTAAATCTAAAAAGTGCATCTTTATTTGGTATAAGGATGGTTTAAAGGGCTATAAGCTTTGGAACCCAGTAACAAGGAAGGTTGTGTACAACCGAGATGTGGTGTTCAGAGAGGTGAAAGATGTTATTAAACATGAAGTTCAACCAAAGGAACCTGAGAAGATAGAGTTTAAGCTAAAGGAGGAAGAATCAGACTGTACAGCAGAGGAGGAATCAAAATATGAAGAGCCACAAACTCCAAGTGTGAGAAGATCAGTTCAAGAAAGAAGGCGGCCAGAAAGGTATAGTCCATCTACTTTCTGTTCAAAATTTTCTTTATCTATTACTGACGATGATCCCAGAACTGTGAACGATGTAGTAGATTCAGAGGATGGAAAACTCTGGAAAGAGGCCATGGTTGATGAAATGACGTCTTTGCACAAAAATGAGGCTTGGGATCTAGTCTAGTTGCTGTCTGGAAGGAAACCCATTAGCAGCATATGGGTGTTCAAGAAGAAGACAAATGCAGAAGGAAAGTTGGAGAAATATGAAGCTCGATTGGTAGCAAAATTTTATTCCCAGGTGCCAGGAATTGATTTTGGTGATATTTTTTCTCCTGTTGCTAAGGTAACTTCTATTAGATTAATTTTATCTGTTGCTGCTGCTTTTTCTTTTAAGATAGAACAGATGGATGTGATGAAAACATTTCTTCACAGCGATGTGGAAGAGGAAATATACATGAAGCAACTTGAAGGCTTTGCGGTGAAGGGTAAGAAAGAATTGGTATGCAAGTTAAAGAAGTCTCTGTATGGGTTAAAACATTCACCAAGGATGTGGTATAAAAAATTTGATACATTTATATGGGGACTTGGCTTCACCAGAAGCAAAGCAGATCACTGTGTGTATTTTAAATTAATTGGTGACCGTGTTATTTCTCTCGTCTTGTATGTGGATGATATGTTGCTGGATGGAAATGACAAAGAAATTATCCATGATTTGAGGACCCAATTGTCCTCCAAATTCGACATGAAAGATCTTGGTGCTGCAAACTATATTTTGGGCATGGAAATTAAAAGAGATCGGGAAAAGAGGAAGCTCTGGTTAAACGAGAGGAAGTATGTCGAGACAATACTGTAGAGGTTTAATATGAAGGATAGTAAACCAGTGAAGGTTCCTATTCCTGTAGGTGTGAGGTTATCTGCTGAACAGTGTCCCAAGACACAAGAAGAGGAAGAGGACATGCCCCGTGTTCCATATGCAAGTGCAGTTGGCAGCCTGATGTATGCAATGGTCTGTACTAGACCAGACATTACACATGCAGTGGGAGTATTAAGCAGGTTTATGTCAAAACCAGGGAAGGAGCACTGGACAGCAATGAAGCGGGTTTTCATATATTTTCGTGGCACTAGTGATTATGGTTTGTGCTACCAAGGAAGACCAAGATTGGATAGAGTGTTGGATATTCGTGGCTTTGTTGATGCAAACTGGGCTGGAGATCTAGATCAAAGAAGATCTACAAGTGGGTATGCGTTTAACCTATTTGGAGGTGCAGTCAGTTGGATGAGTAAGAAACAATCTGTTGTGGCACTATCAACTATAGAGGCAGTATACATGGCAGCCACTCATGCAAGCAAGGAAGCAGTTTGGTTGCAGAGAATGTGTTCAAGGATGGGGTTAGTACAGGGAGCTATAAGGATAGACTGTGACAGCCAAAGTGCAATTTTCTTGGCAAAGAACCCTACTTATCATTCAAAGACAAAGCACATTGATGTTCAGTATCACTTTGTGAGGATATGATAGAAGACAAAAAGGTGTTGCTAGTAAAGGTAGACACTTTGAAGAAT